>JASAMY010002270.1:0-59244 GCA_030248085.1 Paralinhomoeus sp. GSCO2_6 | reverse complement strand
GTGGCACCAAAAGCAGATGCAGAAAAGCAGATGTATACACCACCAAGACGTACGCATGCGTACAACACAACGTACGTTGTGTTTCTGGCTGTGTTACGTTGTGTCAACCGCGAGTAGCTATGTAACCTCAAAAGCCTCAGGATCTGTCTCTTTTCTGCTGAATGCGTAGATAATTCAAAAGGAAGAATCGCCCTTGTAATGTCTGTTTTGAGACCGAAGTCTCAGGCGAGAGGGGAACCGAGGGGGACCTCTGCCTTATACAAGATCGATTCTCAATGAGAACTGCGATCAGGGGGCTTTTTGCGTGAGCCCCTTGCCCAAGGGGGTTACTGTTATTGGCAGTCTTGCCACGCTGAGGATTGAACCCCGCACCTTGCGGTTTGGAGCCCCACGCCTTAGCCCAACTGCGCAAACAGCCGGTGTCATAGTCCTAAAACCTCCCCCAGGCCAAAACCTCCCCCGGGTTTTTGGCCTAGTCCAAAACCGCCCCCCGGGGGTTTTGGCCTAGCGACGTCTAGGCCAGTACCTCCCCCCTATATTGTTTTCCTCCCCCCTTGACTTTGGAGAGCAAAACAATGCATAAACAGCCAGATTTAAGAGCCCATAACTCGAGCAGCGAATTTCTCGTAGTGGGGTGCCGCTTGCAGCACCACTAACACAGAACATGTTTAGGTATACACACTACCAACTTTGAGCAAATCGGACAAGGTCGATCTTTGGCAGTGGCCGCAGCGTGCTTGATTGTTACAGTCATCGCACCTTTACAATGGATATGTACGGGTGATGGTTGTGACGCGAGAGATGGCGCTTGCGTCTGGTTTATCGTAGTTAAATCAAACTTTCAGGGGTTAATATTTTCGTCCAGCTAATTTGGTGTACACGTCCATCTGGCAGTGGCTTCGGGGGGGGGGAGTCCAATCTCGGCCAAATTCTCAATTTTGCAACAGGGGGGACCCTGTCGATTTTTTTGGACATTGCGCCATTTCGGCTGGGGAAGCTTTAGACACTCTCTCATCCAGTCTGTTTACACGCTTTGCGCTCGTTTGTCTGACTATATTCACACAAAAACGTTAGCAATGTTGTCAAAGCGGTCGATTTCCGTGCTCAAAAATAGCGCCGCAGGCAAATTTTTAGAGTAGCGTAACGAACTTTCACGGTTTTCAATGCAAAACAATGCGCCGCATGCGAAAATTTGGCTCTTTCGTGTCGTTTTCGTTGTCACTGCCATCTACGTGACACGTCCATCTAATTTTGAATTTACCTCCATACAATATGAGCGAGACGTCCAACTAAAGTGCGTGACACGTCCATCTAATTTTAAATTTACGTCCAGCAAATTTCCGTGACACGTCCATCTAATTTGGGCGCACTGGTGTTGGGGCGACCGCAGCGCTTCTTGACGCCGAGGCGACCTGCTTCGAGGCGACAGGGACCTCGACGCCAGGGACCCGGACACGGATCGGCACGCCGAGGCTGTGCTTGCAGATCCTGTGTTTTGAGAAGACGGGACAGTCGCGGACAGACGGGACAGGCAGAGCGGTCTCTCTTGAACTCGTCCCAGTCACTCCAGGAACAGTCCACGCTGCGTTGTCGCCACTCCATGAACGGAACGGAACGCCTGCGTGATGTCGGCGGGCTTTTGGATCAGCATCTGATCTGTCCGCGTGCAGGTGCATCTTCCTGCCATCTTTGGCGACCTTCTCCACGTGCTTGCAGAAGTCAGACTGGGAGCTGAGCCAGTCAAGGGCGAGCTCGGTGGTGGTGAAACGGCAATCGAGCTCGTACACTAATTGGGGCCCCGGTGCCGCTTGCTTTGGGGCTGTCACTTCTCCTCATCGGAGCTGCTGGCAGAAGGTGTGATGCGAGGGTGGGACACCATGTACAGAATCAACTACGGATTCCCTGCCGCTAAGATGTACCCATTGAGCGCTTGTCTCACTGTGCATACAATCAGAAGATTTATGTTTGTCTTCGGCTCATCCCATTCACAACGTGTAATTCACTATGCGTTATTTAATAATTCAATAAGTAACTTACGCGTAATTACCTAAAATAAATAACTAATAGGGGGGGGGGAGACTTTTATGAGAAGGGCGGGGGATTTGGCCTAGGCCAGAACCGCCCCCGGAGGTTTTGGCCTAGACCAAAACCCCCGGGGGAGAAAAGAAGGGGGGAGGTTTTGGACTGCAACACCGGCAATGTCGATGACATATTCTCTACTGTGATACATATTCTCTACTTCTAACGCAGTGTTACAAGCTACACATACCGTATGTTCAAATGAAACAAATCGGAAACGCGTGAATCAATTCCCACCTCATCTCATCTGCCTCTTGCCTCTCTTTACCCAACGTTCCCTCTGCTTCGCGCTCCTTTTACCCTCATTCTTGCAGCCTCCACCTGCCCATGTGCCTGCCTCTCTATACCACCACACAGAAAGTTCTTGCCAGCCGGCTGTCTCCGAGTGAGTGCGTCGCGTTTGTCTGCGCGTGCGTGCGTGCGTGCGTGCTCTCTTGCGGGTGTGTCTACTATGTAATAGTACCGTCGTTGCAGTAATCGTCGCGCTGGCGTCTGGCGTCGTCTTGTGGCGCGAGGAAATTTTTGGAAAATCATTGAATTTTCCGAATTATTTTCAGGGGAAAAACACAGTTGAAATGTCCCAACAGTTCGGCAGGACGTCGGTGGGCGGCTCTGTGAAACACCGTGTGCAGCTGCAGAAAACCACTAAAGAGCAGACACTCAATCGGCCCAGCAGTCAGCAAGGGACGGGCCAACAAATCGAGCATAGGCGCTCGAATTCTGGTTGGTTTTTTTTTTCATTTAATTCCATTCATAAAATTAATTTCTATTATAGCGAAGTGTGTTACACATATACCGCATGATTTTTGCAACTATGTGAATCAGCTAAGATATATTTATATATTTCTACAATTATACGTTTTTTTAGCGGGTTCCTCAGAAGTCCACGTCAGCGTGGAAAATGTGGACAAATCGATTGAAAACCTCATTAAAGAGTCCTTGAAGAATCCTAGAAATTCCGTTGGCGCACAGCCCAAGATCAAGCGACCTCAGAGGAGACTGGCTGAGCATAGGTGGGTGGGGGCAAATCAATCAATCAATCAATACAATATAAACAAATGAAAATAAATGAACATGCAATGCAATGCACTTCCTGCCTGCACCGACTATGGGAGCACACTGTCCATTGGGGAATAATTTTCTTGGAAAAATGGTAAAATGTTTGCCTGTGGCCTGTTGCATTTTCGCACTTTTTTGCTTGCAGTATCACAACGGGTTTGCAGATCAGATTTTTGCCCGGCTAAGTCTATTTTTAGCTGAAAAGTACCGTTTCAAGTGCAGTGTTGATCCATTCAGTCGTGAAAATCTCGACCCGACCCGATGTATCCCCCCTCCCTTACTCCCGCCAGGCGAAAGTGACAAGTTGAGTAGTCAAGGTTCGGTGTCCTGATCTGCCTAAGCAAGAAATGCTACTGCTAATTAGGCGCCGAATGCTAATTGAATTAATGCGACAAAAAATAATTTCGAATTCCAGAAACAGCATTCCGTCGCACACACGCGACGGCAGTAGCGACAGCAGCGGCGTCGGTACCGGCTTCGCTACCGTGTCTCCGTCGAGTAGGCAAATTTGAAATATTTTTTTATAATTTGTTTTTTTTTTTTCAAAACTAATTACAGGCAGTATAGGCAGCGCCTCTGTGCACACGCGCAGCTACAGTACGCCGGAAATGTTCCACGCCGGCTGGCCGCCGCCGCCGCAGCTCGAGTAAGTGCCGAAAACGCACCGGCACGCACGCACGCACGCACGCACGCACGCGCACGCACGCGCGCACGCGCACGCACGCACGCACCCGCACGCACGCACAGGCACGCGCCAGCACGCACGCCCCGGCACGTACGCACGCACGCGCGCACCGACACGCAAGCACGCACGCACCGGCACGTACACGCACGCACGCACGCCCCCGCACGCACCCACCGGCACGCACGCACCGGCACGCACGCACCAGCACACACGCACCCGCACGCACGCACCGGCACGCACGCACCGGCACGCACGCACCAGCAGGGACGAAACGGCACGCATGCACCGGTATGCACGCACCGGCACACACGCACCGGCACGCACGCACCAGCACGCACGCACCGGCACGCAAGCACACACGCACCAGCACGTGCACGCACGCACGCACTGGCACGCACACACGCACGCAGGCAACCGCACGCACGCACCTGCACGCACGCACCGGCACGCACACACTGCACGCACCGGCACGCACGCGCACGCACACACACACACCCACACCCACACACACACACACACACACGTCCCTCTGCATCCTTTCTCGCAGCTTCATCGCCGGCTCATCCCAGCAGCCCTTCCCTTCCGGGCTGCCTCCCCAGATGCCCGCCACTGCTGGCGGCGGGGCAGGGGGCGGTGCAGCGGGCATTCAGCACGCGCACAGCCGTTCCGCGCATGCCTACGGCGGCTCTAGTCCCAGCATCGTGCATCACCAGTTGCGGCAAGGGGCCCAGCCCGCCCAGACCAGCCACTACCCTCTCTCGCACCAGCACGAGAAGGCCAAAAGCTGCGACCTGGACCAACTGCTCGAGACCTCGCCGCAGCAGCCGCAGCCGCAGCCCCAGCTGCCCCCCAGACAGCAGTATGAAATCAGCGTCGACGAGTCCAGCGGCAGGAAATTCGTCATAGAGTGCGGTTTTTTTTAATAATTTTAACGAACTACGGTTTGACGCCGCCACAGAACACTACAGTACGAAGAATGCGCATGCTGTTTCTTTACCACGGGAGGGCTGTGTGCAACGTAACCAGTACATCAAATTACAGTGGGAGGGGAAAGGAGGAATTCCTCTCCCCCTCCACCGAAATCGGAAATGTAGGGGGGGGGGGGAGTTGGAAAGGTGGTGGGAGAAGAAACGTGCCTAGCGGACCTGCTTTCCACCAAAAAAAAATGCTTGTGGGTGGTCGATAATAGCACAAGTTTCGCCTGAGGCGCAGTTTTTTTATTTTATTAATCGTCAAGAATGGGGGTGAGTATTTCGTAAAATTCATTTGTACAGCACAGAGCCAATAATAGCGTGCGTGCGTGCGCCCCTCGTTCCAGTTCTATTGCCCTTATTCCCCTCTTTCGCGTCTAAATTGAGCTGCTGTGTTGTGTACTGCCAACAGTAGCAAAGGGGGGGGGGTAGAATAATATGGCGTTCGCCAATTGTTTGTCTCCTGCCAAGCCTAGAGTCAAGCCCGGTCTATCTGTGAGTCGCAAACAGTCAGGCAGCAGCGCCACTAAGCTACCTAGGATGGCGGTAGTAAGCCCTTTGAGTGGGTGCGTGCGTGCGTGCGTGCGTCTGGGTGTGCGTCCCCAGTCGATGTTTACCCACCGGGTAGCAGAGTCGGTGTGTGTGTGTCGGCGCCACGCAAAGGGGAACCGACGCTTTATCGTCTGGGGGGGGGGGGGAACAACGCCCTTTTAAGCGGTTGTAGTGGGCTGAGCGGCTTGACCCCCCCTGAAAAGTAGCAAATCCACCCCCCCCCCCCGCAGTCCAAAGACAACCATCCCCACGCCAACACAGACGACACTAGTGCTGACAGGTCAATGGATAGAGACATTAGGATGGGGGACGATACATATAGCTAGATAGCTTGATGTTCGGTTGGCGTTCTTCCGAACGCCTTTGGGGCGGCCCTTGTTCGTGGCTTGTGCCTCAAGACCTCATGGCTAATATGGGCGTGAAGTGTGGGCCATTGACGGCCTCCTAGCTTTGCTCTCAAAAGGCCAAAAAAGTTTTGGAAAATCTGAAATCCAATTCACGCGCTCGTGAGGATGACATGACATGGCCTGTTTTGTTTGTTTTGTTCTGTTTGTGGGTGGGTCGCTGCTATGATCGCGGGAGCTTCTCTCTGGTCACAATCGACCGCTGCTAGTGAGAGATGAGAGGCCCAGTCAGCCCGATCCTGGGGGGGGGGACTGGCTCCCACTCCCATAATGGCCCTAATGTCATGGCCTGCTTCGCACTAATCATGACGCGGGGAGACGATTGCAAAGTGCAAGCGGCTGGGTGGGTACACACGTACACGCGGACAAAATTCGCGCCAATTGCCCATTCCCTTGCAGTCACGGCAAGCAGATGACGTACTGGCTGGAGCAGCTCATCGGCACCGACCACCCTGCGCTGGCCGCCTTGACCGGCGGGACCGGTGGTGGTTCTGGTTCCTCCTCCTCGCGCGGCAAGAGCTTGTCCGCCGGCCAGCTCACGCACATGGGCATTGCGCCTAGTCCAGACTTCTCGGCCGCTGGCAGCCAGCAGCCCAGGCAGCCCCTGCACCCCGCGGAACTGGTGCGTCCTCCAGTGCTGTTCTAAGTGGCAATTGTTGGGTTAGTTAGGGGCAGCGTGTGGCCTAGTGGTAGAGAATCGGCCTCTTGCCCGCACGGTCCTGGGTTTGAGTCTTGATGGATCCCAGTAGATCGAGGACTTTCCTTTCGATGGATTTTCTCGTGCCGTCGCTGCCCTAGATTAGGTGGCGTTCTTCCGAATGTCTTTGGCTAATCATGCCGCTTGAGACTGGAAGGCGTCATGGATATGGGTATGCTCTATGGGCCATTGACGGCCTCCTAGCGTTGCCCCCAATCCAACAACAACCACAACGGGTAGGAGGCGCTGACGCACGCACGCACGCACGCACGCACGCACGCACGCACGCACGCACGCACGCACGCACGCACGCACGCTGCTCTAGATCACTATGGGAAGGTGTCCCACACAGCGGGCGGCATCTAGGAAGTTATCCCACTCTGGAAGTTATCCCACAGCTAGACGGAAAGTATCCCACAGATCTCCGACGCAGTAGTAAGGACCACTCGCTCCGCCTCCCCCTCTGCGCAATGTACGTACGTACGTTGCGATTGCAAGCTGCGTACAGCACTGCGAATGACGTACACATGGCATGCACACATGAAACATGCGTCACAAACTGGTTCGATGGCGGGGAGGGGGGGGGGGGCTACAGCTACTGATTTGGACGCGTCCGCGTCCGCTCGTTCATCCCATCAGTCGGCGCATTTGTGTTGTTTGTTGCGCCATGTTGTCCTTCAACTAGACGGGCGCGCAGTGGACGAGTACTGCAAGAAACCGAGCCGCGACTTGTACTCATTGTACGAGTGCAGGCGTTGCGCGAGAAGAAAGAGGCAGGAGAAAGTCAAGGACAAGATCCCCAGCTTGAAAGTTGGCGCCGACAGCCGCTTCCTCTCCGACCCCCAGAACCCTGCGAACCCCCACTTCTGTGAGCCCATCCCGGTCGCTCAGTCCGATGTCGTCCAGTTGGACCGCGACGTGATCCCGCGGGAGATCAAGCGCAATGGCAAGCGGCCCGGTCGAGCTCACGAGACGCTACTGGGCGACATCGACCGCCACTATGCTGACGACCACGTCGTGCAGCTGTCTGCACAGTGCTTCGTCGGGTCATATGAGAAGCGTCGTCGAGTCTACCAATTGGACTACCGCGCCACGTTACCCCCTCCCTGATCAAGGACCTGGCGAAAGTGCCGCCACATCTGCAGCTGACACTGAGCGGTCGGACCACCACCAACCCCACGGACCCTCAGCGCGGGGAGCGGCTGCTGTTCTACATTTCACCGCAACTTTGCGAATTTGGGTTGGCTGCTCCAGCCGACCTCCAGACGCTTCACCAGTCTCCGCCTTAACTGCACACATGTCGGGCAAGGACATCAACGCCTACGGGCGTGTCTTCAGCGTGCTCAGATGTAACAAGGCATGTTGCTCTGATGTGCGCGTTTCATTTCGCGAAGGACGTCCAACAGCGGACAAGTGGACAAGTGAACTTTGCCTTAGTCGTCCGCTATGTGCCCCTCGTTGGATGATTAATCCGTTTGTCAAGTTGACTTTGCCTTAACTGCACACACACACACACACACACACACACACCCGGTGCGCCGAGAAGACACGCATATACGCACTGCACACATGTACCTACCCCGCTGCCCCGCGGTGTGGTACATCGCGTGTGGGATACTTTCCGTGCCCTGCGGGACTCCATCTCCGCTATCGATGTGGGACAACTTCCCCTGTGGGATACCTTCGCCCAATCGCTCTAGATGCCCTCGACGATGGGGCCCGTGCCGGCGTACGAGGACGAGACGGACGCCACGCTCGGTCCCCTGCCACCGGGCTGGGAGAAGGGCCGCACCTCGGACGGCTCCCTCTACTTCATCGACAACAACACGCAGAAGACGACCTGGTGCGACCCCAGACTACGTGAGTCGGCTCTCCATGGCTTCTTGTGCTCAAGCTGCTGGGTTCGATTCTTGATGGAGCCACTAGATCGAGGGGTTTTCCGTCGCTGGCCTAGACTACAGGTGGCGTTCTTCCGAAGGTCTTTGGCTAGTTACTCTGCTCTAGACGGGAAGGCGTCGTCATGGAGATGGAGTACGCTATATGGACCATTGACGGCCCCATAGCGTCGCCCCAAATCCAACAACGACAACGCACGCAGGCGCAATTGCAGCGGAGACCAGTCAGCAGCAGCTGCTGCTCGAGCGGCACGGACTGCAGCAGCAGCAGCAGCAGCAGCAACGGCAGCAGTTCCCCGCCGGGCCCGCCGCGCAGGCGCAGGCGCCGCGCATGGACGCGAACACGATCGAGCGCGTCCGCCAGATGCAGCGCGAACGCGAGGCCATGATACATCGCAGGCGCGAGCTGGTGCGTGTCTGAGTGGGAGGTGTTGTTTGTTTGTTTGGTGTGGGCCGCTTCAATGATCGCGGGTCTGGTCGTGCCTCAATGATCGCCCTAGATTACTGGGTGCCGTTCTTCCGAATGTCTTCGGCTAATTGTGCGGCTCTAGAGGAGATGATGTGCGCCATATGGGCCATTGACGGCCCCCTAGCGTTGCCCCTAATCTAAAAACAACAACAACAACTCATTGATCGCCTCTCAACCTTGGAGGGCTGGCTGGTTCTCATAACTGCCCTCGGGTTCGTTCCGCTGGTAGGCTGCCCCAAGGGACGCCCCAGAGGAAGCAACGTGCTGTCCAGACGGCTCCGACCATGTCTGTGCGTTTGATCTCGCAGCCCTCTCTCTTGCCCTAACATCGTCTCCTCAGTCATCATCACAGCTGCAGCGGCGCTTATCTCTCCGCCGCTAGTCGGCTGGGGCGGCGTCAGCGTCTTCTGCAAGCTGGTTAAAAGAGACCGGTGCGTGGTGAACCCGTGGACGCTCCAGAGGGGTGGGCGGGTGCGTTCCCCTGTGCCCAGACGGTCCGTGCAGTGACGGCGACGCGTGCGCCCTAACGAGCCACGGCATTTGCGCGCGCGCGCGCGGTTCACTCTGTGCAGGCTGGCTGCGCGCACCACAGCTTGCACACCCACTTCCCTCCTCCCTTTCCCGCCCCAATCGTGACGAGGTCTGCGTGGAAGTATAGATGCGATGGGATGCGATTGACGTCCACCCCACTAGAAGGATAAACTGCCGTCTTGGCTGGGGATTAGATGCCCGGCCAGCGGAGTCAGACTACACGTTTGCCACAGTTGGCGCGCTCGCGCTGGCGCCAGCCGCGACCGACACACGGACGACGAACGCACCGACCGGCGTACACCACGACTCACTGCAGCGCAGACAGACTAGCGGCCTGGGTACGAGGAGCCTATTGCAAGGGGCTGTATGGGTGTTGCGAAATCGAATTTGAGAAGAAGACGATTGCGCCACTATTTCGGGGCTGGGCGCGCGCACAATTGTCAGGCGAAATGGGGAATAGAATGTATGGCGTAGAGTAGAGTACAGTCTTCTCTCACAGGCACACACAAATGCCGTGTTGTCGAAACGGCCGCACTGTTGCGAGCCTGGGAAACAAACTGCACGGACGCGTTACACGTTGCCCAGCGGTCACACGCACGCGTTCCGTTCTTTGCCTTCTTGCCAGAATATTGCCGTTTGACTTGATGGGTGTGGGGGTGGGATAGTGGAACGGAATACATACGCTGCACATGTTTGCGTATGCCATAGCGTATGCCCTGGACATAGGTACATACAGTTGGCCTGCCCACACGCCCGAGTACTCGTTGTACAGCCTGCAACGCCTAACTTTTTAGGGCCTTACGAGCGGCCAGCCTCAAACGCCGCAGACGACTGCGACGACGACAACGGGCTTTTCGCCCTTCGACAACTCCGTTTTGGTGAGTCGTCACCAAATTTTTGTTGTTTTTTTATTGCGTTCGTTCCGCGTACACTCTCGAATGATACACGCACTACGCAATGCGGTACTGCTGCTGCCGCAACCAGGAAGCTAATTAGAAGCGCTCTTTGTCACTTTGGCTGCTCGTAAAAGGAGCGGTCGCATTCCACTTGCAGAATCCCCACCAGCGCGCACGTATTTCCCTCAACTGCGATGCGCGCGCGGTAGCGGGAGCGGATGGTCTAGTGGTAGAGTATCGGGCCTCTTGCACGCACGGTCCTGGGTTCGAATCTCGATGGCGCCATTAACGACGAACAATTCCCTGTCAATGGGTTTTCCCGTGCTCTCGCTGCCCCACATTGCAGCTGGCACGTTCTTCCGAATGTCTTTGGCTAATTATACGCGGCTCTCGACGGGAAGGCGTCATGGAGACCTACATAGCTAGCGTCGTTGCCCTTGATCCAACGACAAAGTACGCTGTAGGCGAATAGTTTCAGTATGCGTGCAGCGCATGCCAGAGAACGTTCCATTTCATTCATCATTCGTTTCATTCCATTCACGGAGTTGCGGGAGACACTTGACCTTGGCGCGGCGCGCCGTTCGTGTCTGCGTGCGTGTGGAATGTCAAATGTCGCTCGAGTACACACTCCCTCCCCCGTCTCATTGTCGCCTCTGCACAAAGGGATTACACACAGATGTAGTGAGGGGCTGGATTCAATTGCATTGAGCGAATCGCATGGGACTCTTGTGTGTGTGTGTGTGCGTGCGTGCGTGCGTGCGTGCTTGCGTGCGTGCGTGCGTGCTTGCGTGTGCGTCTGTGTGTGGGCTCCTGTCTTATATGTACTGTGTGTGTGTGTGCGTGCGTGCGTGCGTGCGTGCGTGCGTGGTTGCGTGTGCGTCTGTGTGTGGGCTCCTGTCTTATGTACTGTGTGTGTGTGTGTGTGTGTGTGTGTGTGTGTGTGTGTGTGTGTGTGTGTGTGTGTGTGTGTGTGTGTGTGTGTGTGTGCGTGCGTGCGTGCGCGTGTGTGTGTGTGTGTGTATCTGGCTGTCTGTCTGTCTGTCTGTCTATCTGTCTGCGTCTCTGTCTGTCCGTTCGTCAGTGCAGCGATGGAATGGGACAGTAGTAAAGTGGTCTCAGGTGGTCTCAGAGCCAAGACGAACTGACAGTTGGCGGGCTGGTAACGCCTCGTTTTGAATTGATCCGAATGCGACTCGACACGCGTCTTACACACCCACATACAGTCTGTCTTTAGCGCCTGTCTTCAGCGAAGTGCGCGTAGGGTGGCGAACCAGCCGCTGCTGTAGGAGGCGGGGAAACGTCTAGGAATTGTTGCATAGTCCGAATAGCAAGTGTTGTTCGAATGTTTTTCCGGCCGAGAGGCCAAGAAGATGGCCAGATCAGATAAGGATGGCGGGCTACGTAGGTAAGAAGCAAGGCATTGACGCGAGCGGGTGAGTCAGCACCTTCACTCGTGCTGGCGCAAAGCAAGCAAGCAGCAATGGAGTGTGCGCTTACCAACTCGAACAGTGGGGGACTGACACACGGATGCAACGTTGTTGTACTGATGCCCACTGCCCTAGATTACAGTTGGCGTTCTTCCGAATGTCTTTGGCTCTCATTACGCGGCTCTAGACGAGAAGGCGTCATGGAGCCGAGTGTGCTATATGGGCCATTGACGGCCTCATAGCCTCGCCCCTAATCCAACAACCACAACACTCGCACATAGCGAGTAGCGACTCACACGCAACGGCAGCGGCCGCGCTCTCGTTGCAGCAGACCGGCCACGACCCCTTTCTCTCGGAGCAGTCCGTGGGCAGCTCCCAGAGGCTGCCGTATGGAGGTGGCGGGGTCCCTCCAGGCCACTTTTCCACGGCCATGGACGAAACAACGGCAGTGTCGTCGCCGCCGCAGCAGCACGCTTTTGTGGACGAGTTGATGGACACGACAGACATGCTGAATCCCAGCGAGTTCGACATGTACTTGAACATCAGCGGCGGGCCCCCCGGAGCAGCAGCAGGAGGCAGGAGGGTCTGACCAGGCCCCAAACCACCAGGGGTACCAGTGGTCTGAAAGGGGGGTGGGTACCCCACATTCTTGGCCTGGCCAAGCGGTGCAAACGCCTAGGCGAGGACTGGCTGCACAAGGGGGTGGGTGGAAAATCGGGATCGCACTCTGACACCAGCCAGATGGGTTGGTGGGAACTGCCCCCCCTAGATTTTTTCGAATTTCCCAAACCTCCCTAGACTGATAAAAAGAACACTGTATTTTGACCAAAAGTGACCATGTGTACTGTATTTTGGTCGAACCATTTTCTGATACCCCCCCCCCAGAAAAATATTGGCGTAAAAACCCCAGCCCCACCCATTAAGTCATTCACTCCCGCCGGAGTTGACGATTGGGAGCAAAGCGGAACGTTGCCCCAGACTTTTGTTGTGCTCATACAGTGACGCTCGTTGTTGTTTTATTTTTTCCTCCGTACTACCACCGTCATTGACGCGTGCGTATTTATTTATTCGACGCTCCACAAGCAGCAGGTGGCGAGTTCGAGAGTACTGTAAGGCGCGTATTTGAACGCGCTACGTCCGTTTGCCCGCGACAGAGAGAGTCCTAGAATCGTATTTGTGCTGGACGTTCTTCGACTTTCACTTTATTCAGAATTTTATTTAGAATTTTTTTTTTTGATGGAAGTCGAATGCAGTCCGATTTGGCGGCAGCGCACCGGGCAGATTTCCACCGAGTTTTATACGTGCTGTATTCGGTACCGTGTTTCAGGCAGCCGTTTGTGTACTGTGAGGAGAGGTTTACGTCCCACAATTCGTGATTATTCCTGCCCCGTCCGAGACTTGACGCTGCTGCTACTAGAGCTAGAGCTGCTACCACTACTACGTACTGCATAGGTACATGCCCGCAGCTCTGTTTCGTTTAACCAAGGGAAAAAGGCGCTACCGTTACGCTCTCCACATCTGGCCTAGCGCCTATAGTGAACATGCCAAGGCATTGGCTATTAGCTTATTCTTCTTGCATGAAGTTGACTGAGAAATGGCTCAATGGAGAGTGTTATGGCAGGTGTCTTATCCAATTTTGCGCTCTGAACCGTTCGTGTCTCGTTGCACGAATTCTATTTGGTGTGTTTCCTGTGAGACGAACTGATTGTCTGCCGACGATGTATTTGCGTGTCAAGGTATTGGCGCACGGATTTCTAAATTAGTATATTCAAATTGTGCGCCAAAACTTTCCATAGTTCGTATGGAAGGAACGGAGTGAGAGAAGTGGATCCGGGCGAGGGCGGTGCGCGGTTTTGGCGCGAGTTTTGAAAGTTTGAATTTAAAATTCAAATTCGGGCCAAAACTGCCGCGGCCCGCAGACTGTTACTTCGGGTGCGTGCAGTCCGCCAGTTTGCCTTTATTTTCCGCCAGGCCTTTTATCCAAGTTTTCGCGTGTTTCACCCGTATTTCTTTGTGTTTTTTTCTTTTTCGAGGAACCGTGCCTTGTTTGTAGCCACAGCGCGCGCGCTAGCCAAATTGGTGTGTATTTCTGAGATACAAAGGTGTGTACTCGCCCGTGAAGGACAGAATGAACGGTAGTTCGATGGTGAACCGCAAGTGCAAACCGTCTCTCTCTCACGCAGTGTATATGCAAATCGAAGACGTTACTGTGTAACAACAACCCAACCCCTCCCGTCCGCAAGTTTTCAGAACCTCAAATATTTTGTTGTTTTTTTTTACCATTAAATGCTGAAATAGCGCCTTTATTGTAGTTGACTTTGAGTTGAACATACCAACCTATGTTCACGCCTTTAAAAAATTTGTATATGGACCCTATCCCATTTACACTTTTTGGTTGTTTGTCTCCCCCATGGTGCCACCTGCCTAATACCCCCCCCCCAGTATTTGCAACCTGTAAAAAATGATAAAAGTGAGTGAATTTCTGGTATTTTCATTTCTTTTGGCTATAAAGCAGCTAAATAGCTCTATTTCTACCCTATTTTGACCGAATAGTTTTAACGCTGTTGTCCCCCCTCCCCTCCCCCTGAAACAACTCAAGCCTACACCATGGCTTGAGCATGCGTGCGTGTCAGCTTGTACTTGTGAACGCGCGTGGTGGTGTGTTTGAATTGTGGTAGGGCTTGTGCCTGCTGATAACATAGCTTGGCATTTGCGTATGCGCTGTGTATTATACCTCTGTGTTTAGTGAACCTTACGAACCCCTTACAAACAGAAACGTAGGTATTGTGCTTACAGGCGTATAACATATTATTAAAGACATAGACAAAATATTTAAAAAAATGGCCAATTATCTCGAAATGGAACGTGCCAAGGCTACTTTTGATTCGAAAAATTTGGGCGAAATTATCTACGGTAAAGATACGCTGCGAAGAATGGAGCAAATTGCTAAAATTGTGGAGAATACAAAAGAGTTGGAAGACCCCAGACCTTTGGTGAGTGGCGGGACATGCAGAGCGTTTTATTTTGTTTTATTACTCATCACAAGTGAAAATCCCTTGGGAAAATTCTATGGTGGGGGGTCTGGGCATACCTGTAACTGGGGTGTGGTTGGGGGGGGGGGGGGTTTCCCTCCCCCCAGGTGCTAGGTTTGACCCTACCCACACCCTCCCCAACCCTCCCCCCCAGGTCTTCCTGAACCCCCACCCAACCGCCCCCCCCCCCCCAGAATTTTCGAAAACTTTACTACTTTAATGAAAAATAAATGTGTTTTGTACAGTGTTTTTGAGCAAAAATCGACCAAAAAGTGCCAATATTGCATTATATACAGTGTATTTTGACTAAAAAGTACCTATTTTCGAGTTTTTTCAGTGTATTTTTGACTAAAAATTGACCAAAAATTGCATAAATTTTCCTTCCCAGACCCCCACCTCCTCCAGATTTCCACCCCACCCACCCACCCACCCGCCCCCCTCCTCCAGATTTCCACCCCCACCCCCCCCCCCCGAAAGTGCTCGAACACTCCCCCCCCCCCTTGTCCAATTCCCGGTTTACAGGTATGGGTCTGGGGTGTTCTAAGAATAGTGGGGCCCTCAACCCCCCCCCCCCCCGCGTTACAGAAATCCCCCGGCCCCCACACTGGGGCTAATGACAGTATAATTGAAAAAACCTACCCGTATGTACGATATGGCTGTGTATGGTGCGTTTTTTTATTGTATGTATAACTTACCGTTCATTGCAGGGCGGGGGGGCGTTCTTTGGAGGGTTTACGGTAAGTACATGGCGTAGCAATCTCCTACCCCTGGGGCACTATTGGAAAATTTACGGTACTTTAATGACCATTTCAGCCGTTTTTGTCGCAATCGGACCGCTATGAAAATGTCAGCAGAAAATTGGCGGCCGCTACGAAATTACTGAATTCCAACGCCGAACTTGGGCGGCTCCTGATGGAGGATTCAAATTTGATCCACTATTTCTTCGGGTGGGTCCGTTTGTATGTCTATTTTTTCTCTCTCTATATGTTATCTACCCGCGAAAAGCGCACTGGTATGCGCGGAGTATTGGTGGGAATTCATTTTTCGGAGGAGCATTTGTTATGAAATGTCAGCAATATTCAAACATCTAGGATTTACCCCCCCCCTTCCCCTCACCCAGCTCATTGGTCAGTGACGCAGATTGGTGGGGGGGGGGCATAACCGTTGCCAACTTCTCTGTTTTGAAGTTTTCGTCAGTCGCGTGGCGTGGTTTTCATCACCAGAAACTGAACTTTGGGGAGGAGGCACCTTTTTTTTTGGGCCGGGGGGGGGGACACTGATTAGTTTGGTGGAGCAAGCAACACCAACTTGTCAGTCAGAATTTGGGAGAACATGCAAACAAACAACGACTTTTAATGCATTTGGTCCCATCGAAAAATGTTTCACGTAACGTCTTGAGGCGCCACAAAGTTAGCTTTTGTTGCTTAGTTAGGCTTTTGATGATTCGCATGTTTTATCCGAATACAATGACCCATCTCCACACATCGACACATTTTTTTCTACCAATTTCTCTCGTGTCACCTCCAGGCAGTGCATGTCGCTGGACCTGCACCCGCAGTCGTTGTCCCACGTAGCAGTGATTCCCGTGATGGAGCGACAAATGACTCAGGAGCAGCAGGACAAATGGTTGAAGCTCGCCACGTCTGGTGCCTTCATTGGCGCCTACGCGCAGACAGAATTGGGCCATGGTGAGTGCGCGTGCGTGCGTGCCGGTGCGTGCGTGCCGGTGTGTGCGTGCCGGTACCCGTGTGCTGTGCGTGCGTGTAGGTACGTGCGTGCGCATGCGTGCGTGCGTGCGTGCAGGTGCGTGGTTGTAGGTGCGTGCGTGCGCATGCGTGCGTGCGTGCGTACTGGTCAGTGCGTGCGTGCGTGCGTGCTCGCCAGTGCGTGCGTGCGTACTGGTCAGTGCGTGCCGGTGCGTGCGTGCTCGCCAGTGCGTGCGTGCGTACTGGTCAGTGCGTGCGTGCGTGCGTGCTCGCCAGTGCGTGCGTGCGTACTGGTCAGTGCGTGCCGGTGCGCGCGTGCGTGTGCGTGCGTGCTGGTGCGTGCGTGCATGCGTGCTGGTGCGTGCGTGCATGCGTGCCGGTGCGTGCGTGCGTGCGTGCGTGCGTGCGTGCGTGCGTGCGTGCGTGCACGCACGTACGCAAATCCCACGCTTGCGCCAGGCACGAACGTGCGCGGCCTGGAGACGACGGCCACGTACGACGAGACGACCCGGGAATTCGTGCTCGACACGCCTACCGTAACCGCGACAAAGTGGTGGATCGGAAACCTGGGCAAGAGCGCCACGCACGCAGTGGTTAACGCGCAGCTCATTCTCAAGTGCCAACGCCGAGGGCCCCACTTATTCTGGCTGCAGCTCCGAGACTTGGACACGCACAGGCCACTACCGGGTGAGTGGGGGAGGAGAGAGCTGGCACAGACGCACGTACGAGCACGCACGCACCAGCACGCACGCACAGGTACGTGCGGACCACGCACCGGCACGCACAGCACCGGCACGCACGCACCGGCACGCACGCACGCACCGGCACGCACGCACCGGCACGCACGCACCGGCACGCACGCACCTGCACGCACGCACCGGCACGCACGCACGCACCGGCACGCACGCACGCAGGCACACGCACGCACGCACGCATCGCCATTCGGCACACACCGAGACGAATCGGCACGCAAGCACGAACAGACACACATCAGTACAGGCATCCGCGTGGGCGGCATCGGTCGCAAGTTGGGCATGGACAGCAACGACAATGGCTATTTGATTCTGGACAGGGTGCGGGTGCCCCGCGAGCACATGCTCATGCGCTACGCCCAAGTGCTGCCAGGGATGGAGTGCAGCTTTTTATTTCTCTCAAATATTTGTTTTTAAGCGAATTTTCGATAGAAAATTTCGATTGTTCTGGGCAGCATATGGCCTAGTGGCAGAGAATCTTGATGGAGCCAGCCACTAGATCGAGGTCTTCCCTCTCAATGGGCTTTCTCGTGCCGTCGCTGCCCTAGATTACAAATGGCGTGCTTCCGAATGCCTTTGGCTAATTCTGCGGCTCTAGACGGGAAGGCGTCATGGAGATGGGTTCGCTAATGGGCCATAGACGGCCTCCTAGCGTTGCCCCTAATCCAACAACCACATTCGATTGTTCTACCAATGTAGCTGCAGGCACTCCCCCCTCCCCAACAGACGGAACCTACGTGAAGGCTGGACATGACAAACTGGTCTACGGTAGCATGGTCTACGTCCGAAGCCAAATGTGCCAGGGTCTGGCTCGCAATCTGGCCATGGCTGCAGCAATTGCCTTGAGATACAGCTGCACGAGACGCCAGGGCGAACTCAAGCCTGGGTGGGTTTTGTTGATTGGCTCGAGCTGCCTACGGTACACTTTACGTACAGTGTATGTAAGAGTGAGCTGTATTCATGGGACGGTAGCAGCGGATGGCGTAGTGGTAGAGAATCGGCCTCTTGCGCGCCGGCGCCGTCCCTGGGTTCGATTCTTGAGCGATCCGCTAAGAAACGAGTCTTTTCCTATCCGTGGATTTGCTCGTTCTGTCGCTGCTCCAGGTTACAGATGGCGCTCTTCCGAAGGTCTTTGGCTGATTGCGCGGCTCTAGACGGGAGGGCGTCATGGAGATGGCTATGCTACATATGGGCCATTGACAGGGCCTCCTAGCGTTGCTCCTAATCCAACAACAACGTATATGTATGTACACTGTATGTATGTATGTATGTATGTGTATGTACACTGTATGTATGTATGTATGTATGTGTATGTGCACTGTATGTAGGAATGAGCTGCATTCATTGGGCAGTAGCACTTTGGCGAAGTCGAAGGAACGACATCCTCCAATAGTGCCCCCCCAAGGTTGACTTGCANGNANANCNGTAACCGGGTCTGGAAGAGTGGGGGGGGGAGAGTAAATAGGCGAATTGTGGGGGGGGGGGTGTCTGGAGCAAAAAGTGGGGTAGCCAGCCATTTTTTGAGTTATACTGGTACTTTTTGGTTAAAAATTGGTATTAATAGGGTCTAAACAGTGTTATTTAGCCGTTTTATGGTCATATAACACTGAAAAGCACTGAAATACACCAACATTTACTCACTTTTATCGTTTTTAACAGGGTAAAAATCCCTTGAGAAAATTCTGGGGGGTTGGGGGGGGGGAGTTGGAAAAATTCTGCGGGGCCCCCAAACCCCCCGCCCCCCCCCCCCCCCCCCCCCCCGCCCCCCCCAGTTACAGGTATGCTTGCAAGTATAGTGTCCTTGGCGCTTTTGAATGATTTGCGATATGCGGTGTGTCTTGCAAGCGCATAGAGGTGCAACCTCAGTGCCTAGCCAAATGCGCTGTTTGCTGAAGTGCGCTGGCTGATTTTTGGCCTAGCCTTCTGCCACATTGAAATCCAATTCCATTGTGGCTGAGCGGCTATTTGCAAGCTCGATTCTCACAACTTCCTTACGCTCTTTCCATTAAATCTGCTACGCTGTATACTTTTGCGAATTCCCGTTGAGGGGTTCTTGTAGGCTTTTATATTTTTAACTCAACACAAATCGCGCTGGAGGATAGTGGGGGTGGGGTGGGGGGGGGGGGCGAGCGCTCGCGATGTCGACATGCGGGACGGGCGGTTGGGGACTCGAAAAACTCGACTCGTCATCAATACTCGTCGTGGCAGCACTGGCACTTGAGGCAGCCGCACTTCTTCTTGCAGCTGTCGAATTTTTCGTTGGCGCAGTCATCGGTGCAGTCGCACTCGACGCGGCTACCGATGCTCGTGCAGGACTTTTTCTCCGCCTCCTCCTCTGCGCTCGCCGTCACGGCCAGCGCCAGCGCGAGCGCTACGAAGAAAAAGACAGCCTGAAAAACGGAGTCGCAGTGGTTGTCCCCGAAGTTGAAAGTGCTGCTGGGATTGTAGATGGCAGGCAGTCAGCAGTATAGTCAGCAAAGAGCATTTCTGTAACTAGGGGCGGGGGGCTTTGGGGGTTACTTACCACCCCCACCATTTTCCCAACAACCCGCAACCCCCCCCCCCAGAATTTGCTCAAAAGATTTTCACCATGTCTAAAAAAAACTGTAAAACTGAGTGTTTTCAGTGCCACGCTACACAGTGCTACACCTCAGTGCTACACATGCAACATACACTACGCAACCTGCTGTTATTGTTCGTGAGACACACTCTACCTATCTTGCAAACAGTCCCACAGTACGCATGGCTACAGTATGCAGTTGTCCGTTGACCACCCACCTTCATCATGTTGACGCGTTGAACGATCGGGAATGACGAGACGCTTTGTCTTGATTCTGTCGGTTGATTGGAGACTGATCGTGAAGACTGGTCCTCCTCACTGTGGAATTTCCCTTAAGAATGCTTGGCTCTCAAATGTCAAGCTCCCTTGTCATTTGCACGTTTACACACAGCCACTGCGGACAATACAATACGCAGTGCGCACCTATGTACTCTCGACGTTTTCATGTATTTTGACATTTTCATCTGAGGACGGTTACTGTGCTGATGTAATGCCAACTGATTATACGAGTGCACTAGGTCGTCTGAAATTCAGCCCACTCCAAGCTTGAAAACACGTAAGCTTTCGTGCACATGGCAAGGCGACCTGTGTACCTACGTCAGAATAGGTAGGTATGTACCTAGGTAACTTATGTCTGCGCGCATTGCCTGGATACTAGGGATGAGCATGGGCCGGCCCGGCCCGGCCCGGCCCGTGGGCCGGGCCGGAATTCAAGGCCCGTTTTGCGGGCCGGGCCGGGCCGGGCCTGCGTTTGGAGGGTGCGGGCCGGGCCGGGCCGGGCCGGACGTTCTTGGCTGGCCAACGTAGATAGCTACCTATGTAATGCATTGTAAGTATCTGCGACTATTCTGCACCGTATTAGCAACTTTGTATTCTATGACGCGCGTCTTTCGCGCTCAAATGGTGCAAAAGGCCGCAAAATGGTTGTGAACTGCGATTCTGAGAGGTGGATGCGCCATTCCGTTAAGTAAATCACGCCAATTGGCATACGGTATTTTAGTAAATTGTACACTGTAGTGACTGTACTTATTTTGTGTTGCGGGCCGGGCCTGGCCGGGCCTGCGATATTGAGCAGTTGGACGGGCCGGGCCGGGCCGGGCCTGGATTTTGAGGGTGCGGGCCTGGCCGGGACGGGCCGGAGGTATCTGGCGGGCCGGGCCGGGCCGAGATGTGCAGGCCCGTGCTCATCCCTACTGGATACACCCAATACCCCTGGAGAACGCAGACTTTTGGAGAACGCCTTTGTGTTTCACAATGCTAAGCTGATCTTACAGAGCTGTACATTTGGGTGTGGTGTGAATGATTATGAATGATTCAAGATGCACAACGCATGGATGTGTGCGCATTTCAGGGCGGGAGAGGTGCCGGTGTTGGACTACCAGACCCAGCAGTGGCGTCTCCTTCCCGAAATGGCAGCCGCTTTTGCATATTTCTTTGCCGGCGACTCTCTCAAGCGGATCTATGAGCGTTCCATGGAGAACATCCAGCAGGGCGACCTCGAAGCGCTCCCTGAAGTCAGTTGCCTGCCTGCCTGCCTGCCTGCCTGCCGGCCGGCCTGCCTGCCTGCCTGCCTGCTTGTTTGCCTGCCTGTTTGCCTGTCGGCCTGCCTGCCTGCCTGCCAGCTTGTCTGCCTGTCTGCCTGCCTGTCTGCCTGCCTGCCTGCCTGCCTGTCTGCCTGCCTGCCTGCCTGCCTGCCTGCCTGCCTGCCTGCCTGCCTGCCTGTCTGCCAGCCTGCCTGCCTGCCTGCCTGCCTGCCTGCCCTGCCTGCCCTGCCTGCCTGCCTGTCTGCCTGCTTGCCTGCGCTGCCCGCCGGCCCGCCTGCCCAGTTCGTGCGTACCAGCTCTTCGTGAACGCACTTCCCTTTTTCTGTAGCTGCACGCTCTGTCAAGCGGCGTCAAGGCAGTGCTGTCCTACGACGTGACGAGGGGCGTGGAGGTGTGCCGACTGGCGTGCGGCGGCCACGGCTACTCGCACGCGAGCGGCATCCCGGACATTTACACGTGGGTCGTCGCGGGCTGCACCTACGAAGGAGACAACATGGTGCTGCTGCTGCAGACCGCGAGGTGCTTGCTGCGTGTTTTTTTTTCGCTGACGCGACCGAATGAGCCATACACTGTGGCACTGCGGCTGGTTCCCCTACCCCCTCTAGTGCACTTCTAAAATGTTTCTGATTTTTTTTAAACTGCCAATTTGTGCCCATTGTTGTTGTTGAGGCGCTTTCTTTAGGTACCTTCTGCACGCGTGCCGCTCTATGAAGACAGGCTCGCCCCTGCCAGGAGAAAGCACTCGATATTTTCTCAAGGCGCCTCAACGCACCAGCAAGCTGGATGACAATTTTATGTTCCAAGATTTAATCGACTGTTTTGAGCACGTCTCACAACGAAAAGGTCTGCGAAACACAGCTCGCACTGATGCATAGACTGTATTGTAAGGAAAAGAAGTGTACTGTAGCCTTATGTATGTACTGTAACTGTGGGGGTGTACCGTAATCTGCAGTATTCAATTGTATCAAGAGATTTGCATGTCCAGTGTAGGGGACGTTGAAAATACACGTGTCAGTATGCGTGTACAGCGTATGTCATTTGTTTCTAGCCATGGAATGCTTCGAAGCCGTTTCGGAAGCTGTGAAAAACGGCTCGCAGCCTCAACTAGCCGCTAATGACTTTGCTGTGGAACTGACGAAAGCTGCTAAGGTAGATACAGTGTGGGTGGAGGCTGCTTGGTACCTCCCTAAATGGACCATCGTCTAAAAGGCACAATTTATTATGTCTGGGTGTATGTATGGTCGCGTATGTGTATGTATGTACATGTATGTGCATGTGAGACTGTGTGAGGGTGTGTTAGAGTGTGTGCGCAGCGGCTTTTTCCCTAAAAATCGCCTCCGCGCGCCTTTCCGCCCACAAAACTTTCCACACATCGACGCTTCCAGTTTATAAGCCCCCCTATAATTAGCCCCCCCCCCCTATTATCATACACCCACCTAGAGCTCGAACGCCGGGGGGGGGGGCTAATTATAGGGTTTACGGTAAACCGAACGCAAGCTGCTGTCTAGGCTTCCACTAGTAGGGACTGGGCTACTGGCATACCTGACTGGGGGTTACCATCCCACCATTTTCCCACCCCCCCAGTTGACCCCCCCCCCCTACCTGGAATGGTACCGACCCCCAAAGATTAGCCCTCCTCATCTTTCACAATTAGCCCCCCCCCCCCATGGTTCAAATAAAAGCGTTACTAGCCCTCCCTCCCTCAGGTGGCTAATTCGAAGGATTACGGTAGACCAGCACTTTCAAATCTGGTAGTTACTCCCCTTTCCAATGAAATTGGTGCTCCTTTGTTGCCCGCGTTGGCTACACCGATTCCGCTCAATACGGCAGTGTTTTGTCATCTTCACCATTGGGTTCTAACTTCTCACATAATCTGAAGGAATAATGAAGGCACTTTCAGGCGTACGTGCGCGTGTGGGTGGTTCGCGGATTCCACGAGAGGGTGGCCGCTTTACCGGAAAACAACACCAAAATAGTGCTGCATCAACTGTTCCAACTGTTCACGCTCAGGGAAATCACGAGACGCGCCGCGGATATGCTCATTGTAAGCAGGCACGCACGCGCTGGCACGTACGGCCATGCGCGCGCGCACCGGCACGCGCACGTACGGGCACGCACGCACCGGGATGCACACAAGTACTAGCACGCACGCACGCTCCAGAACACACGCAAGTACAAGCACGCAAGCACGCTCCGGCACGCACGCACGTACCAGCACGCACGCACCGGCACGCACGCACGCAGCGGTTTAGGACGGTTACTTGTCCGCTGGGCAGCTAACGCTGGTGAAGCGTAAGCTGTCCGCTCTGCTAGCGGCGTTGCGTCCGAACGCGGCAGCGCTGACGGACGGCTGGCAGTTGAGGGACCGCGAATTACAGTCGGTGCTGGGGCGCAGCGACGGAAAGGTCTACGAAAATATGCTCGCCTGGGCTGGGCACTCGGACTTGAATCGCGAGGAGGTAAACACTTGTAATCCTTTACTATTTTCTCAGCGTTTGTGGCGTGGATGCGCAATGCGCGTGTATGCAAATTGGCAACGAGTGTATCTATAGGTGCCCGCCGCCTATCACAAGTACTTGGGGCCGATGATGAAAGCCGCCAGAGCAAAGCTCTGACTCCTGTCTCTCCCGAGAAGACATTGAGAGAAAGAAACGCAAATTTTATCGTAGGGAGAAGAAGAATGGCCATAGGCGTTGGACCATAGGCGTATCCAGGGGAGGGCAATCATACACGTAACTGGGGGGGTCACCCCCAGCCAGAATTTTACCCCTACCCAGCCCCCCCCCCCCCAGAATTTTCCTGAAGTTTTCCAACTTGTCTACAATTGTACAAAGTAGTGTATTTTTCATCTTTTTCAGTGTTTTTTTGACCCTAAAACAGCTAAATAACGCTATTTATAGCCTTATTTGCCCTTTTTGACCAAAAAGTGCCTATTTAGACCTTATTTAGGTACTCTTTTTTACCCTCTGACACCCCCCTCCCTCTTCAAATCTGCTTCCCCCCCCCCACACCCCCCAGAATGGTCTCCGACCCCCCCCCCCCCCACTTGAAAAACCCGGTTACATGTATTATGGCAATGGGGACAATTGCGCGTGATGCGTGCTTGCCCAGTGTATACGTACGTGAGTTCGTTACCACCCCCCCCCCCCCCCACAATTCGCAATTCCTCCGCATCCACTCACAGAAGGTAGTCTGCATTTTGGTGCGTTTCGCACAGAAAAGGTCAACGCAGAGAAAGACAGAAAACATCTCGACAAAACGCGTAAGAAACGAAACAAAAGAGCAACAAAGAGCGGAAAGCCAACAAGGAAAACGACAGACGACGATAGATATACTGGCAAAATACGACTGGGTGCCGGAAGGGGGCACTATTGTGCACTTATCATATGTAATGGTTCTTAAAATTGTGAACGTATTCAAGGATACTGGCTTCAAAGGCAGGCTGAAGTTGCTGGAGAGTCGGCATGCTCACTTCCTTGTTCTTCCAGGCGGATGCGAACCGACCGGACAGATCGGCGTGTCGCGTGACGTTGTCATCGCCTCGAATCATACCTGTAACTGGGGTGGGGTTTGGGGGGGGGGGGTCCCTCCCCCCAGGTGCTGAATTTGACCCACACCCTCCCCAACCATCCCCCCAGGTTGTCCTGAACCCCCACCCAGCCCCCTCCCAGACTTTTGAAAAATTTCTACTACTTACCGTAATGAAAAATAAATGCGTTTTGCACAGTGTTTTTGAGCAAAAATCGACCCAAAAGTACCTATAATGCGTTATTTACAGTGTATTTTGACTAAAAAGTACGTATTTTAGGTTTTTACGGTGTGTTCTTGACTAAAAATCGACCAAAAATTGCTTGTCTTTCTTCCCAGACCCCCCCCCCCCCTCCTCCACATTTTCACCCCACCCACCACCCCCTCCAGAAAGTGCTCGAAGCCTCCCAGCCAGGTCCAATTCCCGGTTACAGGTATGCCTCGAATGGCCGTCGCCATGGACCAGGCAGCGGGATCGCTCTGCTGCGCGCTCTCGTAGACCGCGAGTGCGCCGCGGTCGGGCGGCCAGGTGCAGGCCCGCACGGGCGCTGGTCCGCGGCAGTAGTACACCTGGAGGAGCTCGAGATTCGGCAGGCCGTCCACGAAGGACTGCAAGGAGCGCTGCCGATTCCAGAGTCCTCTCCAAAGTCCTGGGTCCGGAAAGAGGAAGACGACGCCGACGCTGAGGTAGCGAAGGCCGGGCGCGACGCTGCCCAGCGCCCACAACGCGTCGTTGCCGGCCCACCGGCCGACGAGCGCGTGCGTCCAGAGCGCGCGCAACTTGGGCAGGCGCAACGAGACGAGCTCTCTGGCGGATGCCGGAAGACACCAGACACCCTTGACTCTGAGGCACTCGAGCGTGTGCGCCACTGCGCGAAGAAGCTCGGCAATGGAGTGGGCGGCGCTCGAGTAGGTGCTGCAGTCGAGAACGTTGCTTTCGAAGCCTCTCCAAGAGACGACCAGCTCGACGAGCGCCCAACGGGTCGGCTCTGTTGGCGACTTTGTGAAGTGACGTATCGCTTCAGGTCGAAGCCCAAACGGGCCTCCGCAATCCTCACGTCCAACGTCATAGCGTATGGACGTTGATGTGACGGACAGGACGGACTTATTGCAGCTATGCCTGACACCTCTCATCATCGAGTCCTTGACCAAACCAGCTGCCTGCGTAAGTAGGAAGAAGGGAGGCCAGAGCGGCTCTTTGCTTCTAAATGTTGAAGAATTGAAGACACGGAACTTCTTTGCAATGATGTAGTCAGGACTTTGGTTTGGGGCGGGGAGGAGCAAAAAAATTTTTTTTAAGGCAAATTCGACGAAAAAGCGCATCTGACAGCAGCAAATCTTACAGCAAAAAAAAAACTAGTTGCTCTTGCCTGTCGGCAAGTTGTCCCTTCTCCTCCATACCTGTAACTGGGGAGGGCGGTTGGGGGCCCCCGCAGAATTTTTTCAACCACCCCCACCCCCCCCCCCCACCCAGAATTTTCCCAAGGGATTTTCACTCAGTCTAAAACGATAAAAGTGAGTAAATGTTGGTGTATTTCAGTGTGTTTCAGTGTTATATGACCATAAAACAGCTAAATAACACTGTTTAGACCCTATTTATACTCATTTTTGACCAAAAAAGTACCAGTATAACTCGAAGAATGCCCAGCTACCCCCTCCAACATTTTGCCCCAGACACCCCCCCCCCAGAATTCTTCATTTACCCGCCCCCCCCCACTCTTCCAGAGCTGGTTACAGGTATGTTCTCCCTCCTGTTCATCCCAGCAGTGCTACAGTCTACCATTCCAACTTATAACCAATATTGCAAAATTCTGTTCGCACTATTTGGATCATACTGTAGAAAAGACCAAATGGCAAATGTCACCAAGATTTCGATTTTTTTTTGTACAAAAAACTTTACATGATTCAAAATGTTTGTAGCCCTTCATGTGCGCCTCATCGAGAGCTTCAATCGAAGCCATACACGCTGTTTCTGTTCAGTTTTGAGCACACTACATGCAAAATACTGCAGAAATTTTACCAAAATTTCGATTTTTTAAATTTTTGCACAAAAAAGTTTAAGTGGTTTGAACAGTTGGTTGCCCTCCATGTAGGCCTCGTTGAGAGCTTCAATCCAAGCTGTTGCACGCCAGTTTCGGTTCAGTTTTGAATGCGCTACACCAAGAACACATATGCCAGAATTTAAAATTTTGAAAACAATTTCGAGCTTTGGCGACTGGCGAGTAACAACTCAAGAAATCGGCAGCGCTTCTTGACGCGTGATGGCTTAAATTGAAGATAATGTTTGTTCGAATCCGCGAATATACGCGAAGTGCTTTTTGGATTTCAGCAACTTCTACTGGAGGTATTTGGCGCTATGATTCTTTGGAAGTACAACTTTTTCGAACTTCAAATTTCGAACCTTTATAACTCAAGAGCGGCTGAAGCCAGGAGGCTGAATCGCGCTGGGCCCATGGTCCGCAGTTGTCCCTATAACATACTAAAAGCCCCCTAGAATCCATAAAGTTTTTTTTCAAGTAACTCTGCATAACTTTTTCTGTAATGGTAAAAAACCGGTTTTTTGAATTTTCTCAAAAAGAAAACTATAATAGAAAGCCCAAAAAAGAGGGTCCATCCACACAATAGCTCGTCAAGACGAATCGAATGGTACCAAAATCGTCTCGATTGGACCAAGGTTTGGCATCAAAATCTTGTGACCAAATTCCGCGCCTTAGAACGATCACTATATCCTTTCTCCTTTTAGGAGGAGAAGGGACAGAAACAAATCAGACCAGCGGATGTCTAAAAAACGACTTTTACTTAAGAAAAAAAATCGCGCTTTTCGGCCGCTTTTTGGCAACGCCTCGGACACGATGGCAAACCTTTTGGCAAGAGCGACTTCCACGAGGGTCAGGAAACGGGTTTGCGTGGCGCTGACTTCAGCAGCGTTGATTGGACAGAAAATGAAGTTGAGGCGTGCGAGCGAGTCGCTCACTTGACGAAGGCAGTTGGCGGTGAATGGGTAACTGTCCTCCATGGCCGCGAAGTCGTCGACGGGCCAACTGTCTGCCCTGACAGTCGAAGTCTCAGTGCCTCTCTGCGAGAGCAGCCACGAATAAACGCCCTAAACTACGCATGTGGAACATGGTTCCGTGATCCTCACTGTCCCCAGCCTCCACTAGTCCACCCACCCCCCCCCCCCCCGTCCCTATAGTGAGTGCCGAATAGGAAAAATATGTAATGCGCAGTAGCGAACGCAAGTGGGGAGCTGGGGGGGGGGGGGGCTGCCACCCTCCCCACCGAGAATTTGCTGAAATTTTTGTGCAACAGGGTGCCCTTTTAGAATTCGGCCTCAAAGGCCAGAGACAAGGGCGAAAGGGCGTATATAAATTCTACTCAATTGCAATGCCAAAAAGACGAAGAAAACGACGTTCAAGTCAGGCGTAGAGGACAAAACTTTCGAACAGCGCTGATTTTTAACAACAGGCTCGTTTCAAAAAGCTCTTCATTTGAATTTGTTGCCGTTCATTCGAAATTTCGGTGCTTCGGCAGGAATTGGACGGGTGTGCACTTCCTGGAATTCTTTAGCAGTGCGATTCCTTTGGAATCGGTGAAATCGCGGCACAAGCTTCAATGATAAGACGCCCCATTATTCTCTCCTTTGTTGCATTGCAAAATGCACTGTTGTTGCATTGCCAAATGCTACACTACCTTGCTTTTCTTCAGAAAGTCCAAAAGTCTGCATTGCAATTGCAGATGGAGGAGACAGGAGGAGGGAGGACGTCCACGTCCGTGCTTAGGTACATAGGAATGCACTGATGCGCCCTAAAAGCATCCACACTGCCCCCTCCCCACCCTAATACAGGGCCAAAGGCGCCCACGCTGCCTTATGGCACCCTGGCTCTGTGCATACCTGTAACTGGGGGGGGGGGTTGGGGGGCCCCGCAGCATTTTTTTAAACTCCCCCAAACCCCCAAACCCTCCCCCCCCCAGAATTTTCCCAGGGGATTTTCACTCAGTCTAAAACGATAAAAGTGAGTAAATGTTGGTGTATTTCAGTGCTTTTCAGTGTTATATGACCATGAAACAGCTAAATAACACTGTTTAGACCCTATTTATACCCATTTTTGACCAGAAAGTACCAGTATAACTAAAAAAATGGCTGGATACCCCCCACTTTTTGCTCCACCCCCCCCCCCCCCAGAATTCGGCCATTAGCCCCCCCCCCCACTCTTCCAGACCAGGTTACAGGTATGGCTCTGTGTAGCCTGGTAGCGGAGGGGAGTGGGTGGCTGGCTGGACCGACGCGCGTACTAGCGAACGCACTAGCACAACCTTTGAGATTTGCGGAAAATAACGCGGCGGCAACTTTCAAAATTGACCCAGAAATTTTGCTCCCGGGCCCAGAAATTTCGTCCCAGATTGGGACACATCCTAGTCCTATCCTTGACGATGCGTTTTCCCAGATTTGACCCAGAAATTTTGCTCCCAGGCACAGAAATTTTCCTCCCAGATTGGGCCCTATCCTTAAGCATGTATTTTCCCAGAAGTTTTGCTCCCAGACACAGAAATTTTCATGCCAGATTGGGCCCTATCCTTAAGCATGTGTTTCCCCAGAAAGTTTGCTCACAGACACAGAAATTTTCCTACCAGATTGGGCCGTATCCTTAAGCATGTGTTTTCACAGACATTTTGCTCGAGGGCCCGATCCGTCAAGCCATAAAGGAAAACCGGTCGAAACCGGACGAATGGACGGACAGACCATTACAAAATTTATCGTCCGTATATGAACTCGCCGCGCGTGGGCATTTTCGGTGCACGTGTTTACGCGTCTGCCACAATTGAGCAGTGTCTAAAACATTTTTGACAGGGTACGGTCATACCTGTAACCGGGAATTGGACCTGGGGGGAGGGTTTGGGCACTTTCTGGGGGGGTGGTGGGGTGGGGGGGGGGGTGGAAAATCTGGAGGAGGGGGGTCTGGGAAGGAAAAAAATAGGCACTTTTTGGTTGATTTTTTTGTCAAAAAGACACTGTAATAACCCTAAAATAGGCACTTTTTAGTCAAAATACACTGTAAATAACCCAATATAGGTACTTTTTGGGCGATTTTTGCTCAAAAGCACCATACAAAACACATTACCATTTTCAGTTTCAAATTTCTGGGGGGGGTTTGGGGGGTGTGGGTAGGGTCAAAACCAGCAAGTGGGGGAGGGAACCCCCCCCCCCAGTTACAGGTATGGGTACGGTCCTTCTGCAAAAGCTGGCTTTCCCCATTGAAAATCCTGCGTACACCACTGGTAATGCGCCTTACATGGGCAAACAGCGAATTAGCATCTGAATCGAACCAAACCATCAAACGATGTTGCCTTCCCGGTTGCATGTCTGACACAGTACACACTTGCAATTTGACACACTTGGCAGAGCCTAGGTATGTGACACGTCAACAATTGCTTGCCTGCAACGTGAGGGAGATAGAGATCCTGTGCACTTCGACCCAGGCTTGGTCTGCCGGAAAGAGGCGGTGGAGGCGGCGACAGCTGAGACGGCATCGGCCCACGTCGGGCATGCCCAGGCCAGCCGCGATCTCTCCGCGCACCACCGGAGGCGGCAGTCTGTCGAGCATTCTTCCTCTCTGAGACGGCTCTAAAACCTCACAACGCAATGCAGCGCACACTGAGCATGGGACAGATGTGGATGGACGCGACCCTGCAGAGTGTGGGGAGAAGAACCCATCGCACTGACCACCACTGCGAAGCCACGGGGCGTCTGCGAAGGCGGACAGCGCTGAACCACGACGACCGCATTACTCTCCCACACCTCCCCTCCTCCCCCCCCCCCCCCCGTCACGCCGCAGACGTCCAGTGACGCTGACTCCTCTCCTACACTACCCGTGCAGTCGTGGGCACGGACCGTCAAACCAGGCACGGCGTGTGCGTTAGCGTCGGCGGCGTCGTCAGCGTCCACAGCCGCCAACGCCGATTGGCGCATTTGCGCGCGTATGCAAAGTGGCAACGATACTGTATTTATAGGTACACAAGTACTTGGGAGGGACCGATGATGAAGGCCGCCAGAGCGAAGCTCTGAATACTGTCGCTCCCGAGAACTCGCCAGAGATTGAGAAAAGCAGAATACCGTAAATCCTCTAATTAAATCCTCCAATAGAACCCCCCCCCCCCTCCAATAGTGCCCCCAGGGGCAAGTCAATTTTAAATTTGCGCCAAAATCAAACTTTGAATGCTACCCAGTTGCAAAGTGCATGCATGGTGTGTAATCGTGTGTGCAATACACGCATTTTAATTAAACTTTTAAATTCCGGCTACCTGTGTGCATTTTAATGTTAAATTTTGCTGCAAAATTGCGCAAAAATCAGACGAAATTAATAGTGCCCCCTCTTGAGAGACATTGAAACAATAGTGCACTATTGGAGGATTTACGGCCGAAGAAGAAGAATCAGATCAATTTACCTTTGAATCATAGGCGTATCTGGGGGCATTGCCCTCCCGGATATCAAGACTCAATTTTTGAGTGGTGTTGACCTACATACAAGCACCTACATATACTTTAGCTTCAGCGCATTTTTTTATTTTATTTTCAGACGAGATTTCGCCGCTTCCAGTGTTTGTTCTCGTGTCTGTCGAGTTCACTTTACTTCACTTGAATTCAATACATAGAGTTTTTCTAATCAACAGAAATCGCGTCTATCTGTGGAGGACAGTGATTGTGAGGGAGGGGGGGGGGACGAGCGCTCGCATTGGAAGACGATTTGCGGTAAGCGGGACCGGAGATTAGGAATCGGCCTATACGCCGTTGCAGCAGGAGCACTTTGCGCAGTGGCAGCCGTTCTGACAGGACTGTTGCTCGTTCTTGCAGTTGCCGGTGCAGTCGCAGGTGAACCGTGTGTAGCCGACGCTTTTGCATTTCATCGCCTCGATGTCCGTTTCCTGCTGCGCACTCTTGTCTCTGTCTGCCGAGCCTTTGTCTCTGTCTGATCACGCACCCAGAACAGCACCCTGCCCCGCACTGGTGCATGCGTGCTGCAGGCGCACCGGCGTTGCACGCTGCTCCACGTCTCCACATCAACTGTGTGTTGCGCGCCGTTCGTTAGTTCATGTAGAGGTACCTATACATGTACCGCGACAGTAGCCGTGTGCGGAAAAGGGTACGTTTCGGCTAGAAATCTCGGCTCGCTCGCGAAAACATCGACATTTGCTTCGCACGCGTGCACTCTGTTTGCCCCCCCCCCATACCTGAACTGGGGGGGTGGTTGGGGGGGCTTTGGGGGCCCCCACTAGTTTTTCAACCACCCCCCAACCACCCCCCGACCCCCCCCCCAGAATTTTCCCCAAAGGATTTTGTCGTCTAAAACGATAAAAATGAGTTAACTGTTGGTGTTTTTCAGTGCTTTTTCAGTGTTATATGACCATAAAACAGCTAAATAACACTGTTTACACCCTTTTGTACCCATTTTAGACCAAAAAGTACCATTATAACTCAAACAATGGCCAGCTACCCCCCCCCCCACTTTTTGCTCGGGGGGGGGAGAGGGGGGGTAGGTGGCCGAAGTGATGGCCGCATTCTGGGGGGGGGGGGGTTGGTGTCTGGGGCAAATAGCATGACGCGTGGTGATGCATGTCACATAGCATGACTAGCATGACATGAGAGCATGAGAGACCACTGTTGGAGCGCTGTACCGAATTTCCCTGTCGCTGCAGACGACTGCATGGATAGATAGGTAGGGTAGGACACTGGAGGATCCAGGATTTTCTGACAGGGGGGGGGGGCGAGCTCAAGATTTTTTCGGCTTAAATTTCAATTGGAGAGCTATATTTCGCGCGTTTGGCGCCGCAGCCCGCTTTTTCGCATGTTTTTCAACACTTAAAACAGGCAGTGACGCTACAAAACACACATTTTGCATTTTTGCGGTTCTTTAGGTTGTTTTTGGTATAACACATGAGACATTTTGTTCAGATTTTCGAAATCGCGCCGCAGGCGAAAATTTTCAATGTTAACTGCCTCATTCCTTAGAATTTCACGGAATTTAGCATGAGTTGTGGCCAAAAGTATGCACAAAAGGGCGCGCCGCAGGCGAAAATTTTGGTTTAGAAGCAAAGAACCGCTCTGGCCTCCCTTATCAGGGTGTACGCGGCAGCGTACAACCCTAATATGTCAGCACTTCCTCAATGCGGTTTGTTGAATTTTCAGTCGCTTATAATTCTTGATTGCCTGAACGGATTGTGGCGAAAGATAGCTCAAAAGAACCGCCTTCTAGACCGGAATCGAATGAGCCGTCCCGCGTTTTGGTACTCGAACGCGTTAAGACAAATTGTACAAAAATGTTCCAAAAAAGTGGTGTTTTTTTTTCATGTTCTGCACACACTTTTAGGGTCGCCGCTCTGGAACGCTACTGTTGATTGGGACGAAACTTGGCGTGAGCACGTAGTATATGATGGCAATTTTGTGCCCCAAGGTAAATTTATCTAGGTGCTTCGGATCTATGGCCAATTTGGTCATTTTTCGAAACATAGTCGTTTTATTTTGGCCAAAACCCGACAAGAGTAAAAGTCGAAAAAAAGCCGAGTAAACCCCCAAATGTTTTTTTGATTTTCGTGAAGAGCTTTACAAAGAATGTCTGGGGCGCTTGCATGATATTTGAAATTCTCACCACATAATGAGATATTGGCAACCAAAATTTCGGCAAATCCGACCAAAAAAAGTTTGTCACCTATAGACGCTTCAACCGTTCGTGACACCGCTGTGCTGTAATGACAAAAGTTAATCTTCCGGACTTGGAATAGGTTACTTTCGACAAATGGGAGCGCTCCGATGCCCGTGTCTCTGTCAGCCCTCTTCAAAAGTACAGAAGCCAGAAGGCAGAGAGCAGAAGCCAGAAGACAGAAGCCAAAAGACAGAAGACAGAGCATTGTGGCGCGGGCTTTAGCGTTCAGCCTATTTACTTAGCCGTTATACCTAGCATATCAGCCGTTTTACTTAGCGTTCAGCAGATTTATACTTAGCAATGAAGCCAAATTTACTGAGCATTTACTTAGCAAACAATTCAGTGCATTGCGCAACCCATAGGAAGTCTGCCTCTGCAAGTGGAACGTCCTTGTGACTTTTAAGATAGGGGGATACATTGGCCCGGCTGGGGGATAAGTTATTCCGGACAAATGGCGGAATAAGTCATCCGGGGGATGACTTATTCTGGGGAATGACTTATTTCGTGACACCGGCCGAGTAGGAAGGCACCGACGCGCAGACAGTCTTCGCCTCCGTGCCCCCCCCCGGCGCGCCCCTGTCCGACGTTTGCCGGCCGCTGATCGGTGAGTGATACGTCTCCACCTTTGCTGCCGCCTTCGATAGCCGAGTGGCATTCCCCTCGATCAGTCACCTCGCGCCCCTTGCTCGGAAAATCGCGCGTTCGGTCAACAACTTCGCGCTGTGTTTGGTTCTCACCGCCTAAAATAAACGAATGCTGAAAGTGTTGGTTACACGTGTTCTATTTGACTTACAGTGTTGTTGCAGCTACTTATACCGTGTTGGTGCCTCTTCGCGCGGCTGATGCGCAAGTTGACCGCTGGCTGGTGCGTGCGATCGTCATTGTGCTGTGTCAGTGCCAAATCCAAATATCATTTTTGCATCTGTCGTTTGTTGGTTGTCCGCGACCTCGTCAGGGACTGCTGATACGCATACCGCATACTATACATCCACATTCGCATACATACCAAAATAGAAACAAGGATGTTACCTCCAAACTTCACGCATGTTACCTCCAAACTTTACGCATGTTACCTCCAAACTTCACGCATGTTACCTCCAAACTTCTCACGCATGTTACCTCCAAACTTCTCTGAATTTGACATTTATCTAGCGCTGTCTAAGTTGCCCAATAAGTTCTCCTCAGGGACCGATGGAATTCCACAGTACCTATTAAAGAGAGTGGCGCTTGCAATTGCCTACCCACTTATGCGAATCTTCAACTTATCCTTGACCACAGCCCAAGTACCACCCGACTGGTTGTGCGCAAACATTACACCCGTGTTTAAAAAGGGCGCCAAAAACAACGCTTCCAACTACAGACCAATTAGTATCACCAGCACATCCTGTAGACTTTTCGAGAGTCTTATCAAAAGACGTGTCCTAGCGCACATGCAATCTAATGGGTTAATCAGCTCTTCACAACATGGTTTCCTGGCCAAACATAGCACTGTTAGTCAACTTCTAGAATGTCTGAATGACTGGACTAACGAATTGGATGCTCGACAATCTGTTGACATAGCTTACTTGGATATTGCCAAAGCATTCGATACAGTTAGCCACTCAAAGTTGCTGCATAAACTTAAGTGCTATGGAATTGCGCACTCAATTACCAATTGGCTCAGTAGCTGGCTAACAAATCGAACCCAACGGGTGAAAGTAAATGACACATTTTCTGATAGCGCACCAGTTGGTAGTGGAGTCCCTCAAGGTAGCGTGCTAGGTCCACTCCTATTTCTTATTTTCATCAACGACTTGCCAGCTGTTGCAAACCAAGTTTCGCTCAAGCTGTTTGCTGATGACTGCAAGCTGTATTTTCGGTCCAAATTAGTAGACGATCGCAGCAAGCTGCAAAACTCTTTGAATTCAATTTATCAATGGTGCAACAAAAATCAGCTCCAACTTTCTCTGTCCAAATGTTCAGTCCTTCACCTCGGAATAAATCGCAAGGAAAGAACCAACTACAGTGTAGGAGGAACACAGCTATCTACGGTAGAAACTATGCGTGACTTGGGCGTCATTGTTTCCAAGGACCTTCGTTTTACTGAACATTGCAACCAGATTAGTAAGGCTGCTGGTCTAAGAGCTTCCGCAATACTAAACTGCTTTCACACCAGAGATTTGAATGTGTTAAGAGTGTTATTTTGCGCGTTTGTTAGAAGCAGTCTTGAATATGCTTCTCCGTGTTGGAATCCGGTCATGGTTGGTAACACAAGGCAGCTGGAGTCAATTCAGAGAACTTTTACCCGAAATATTCCGCAACTACGCCACTTGTCATATGATGAACGGAGAGAGCGCATTGGTCTTTCCCTCCTTGAGCTACGGCGGCTACATGCTGATTTAATCTATGTCTATAAAATAATTCACAAACAAACTTCCAATAAATTCGAAGATTTCTTTACCTTAAATAGAGACAGCAGAACGAGGGGGCATAATTTTAAACTTCGTCCACAAAAGCACAATACTCAGTATAGAGCGCACTTCTTCTCGAATAGGGTCATTGCCGCTTGGAATGCCTTGTCGGAAGGAACGGTCAACTCCAAAACTATCACTACATTTAAACGTAAACTTCTAAAGGAAAACTTATCCCAATTCCTAAATGGTTGGGTTATAAAATCACCTTTTAGGTGTCACCTAGCCATGTCTCGCACGTGATAAATAACGGAAACGGTTGGCGGGCGTTGCATTTAGGTCAATCCTGTGTACATTTTTACCTTGTTTGTCGTGACACATCTATATCAATCGTTCGCTTCGCTTGCTGTGCTTCACTTTGTGCCTGCCTTGTACTGTCGTACATCGTGCTTTGACGAATAAAAAAACAAACAAACAAGGACAGCACGAGACGGAACAGGTCCGTAATGCTCGGTAATGCGTAATAACGAGTCTACTGTAGTTTCCAAACAAAAAATCAGTGTACCGCCCAAATAGGCGAAAGTGGTAAAAGTGTACTGCCCAAAGAGGAAAAGCCCACAAGCGCCAACACGACGTGCGGCTCGGAATATTTGCAGCCGCACAACTGCAGGGAATATCTAGGAGCGGGGCCCGCAGGGTCCTCATTACGCACCGATTCTCAGCCGAGCGCCCGTGTCCTAATTTTTCATCCCATCCTGCACCCGTAGACCCGCCAGCCACCGCCACTGTCTTCCACAACACGGCTTCGATGTCGTCCGTGTTGCGGGCGGAGTGAGCCAGACATTTCACTTTGCGTTGTTGCTGCCCATAATTGTTTTCATTGGCGTTATGATTGGGAGCGTTGTTGTGGCCATTTTGGGTACTATTTGCCTGATTATTCTGGTAGTTTCCATTGTACCCATTGCTGTGAAACTTCTTGCGACAGGCGAAGTAATCGTGGCCGGGAATTTGGCAGTGAGTGCAGAATCGCTGTTGACCTTGGCGGCCTTGTCCTCGTCCGCGACCACGGGTGTTGAATCTGTAGTGATTTGGCCATTGCCGCGACCTCTTCCGTAACCGTTGTTTCTCTGGGAACAAGGACGGAAATTGGAAATCTCGGAAATTGGGAATGCGGAATGCAATCCGGAATGCGGAATGCGGACAGTCCAAACGATCCGGATTACCGTAAACCCTATAATTAGCCCCCCCATAATTAGCCTCCCCCTATAATTATACACCCTCCTAAGACCACTTTGAGTTTATTAGCCCCCCCCCCCCTATAATTACGCCCCCTCCCTAAATGGACCATCGTCTGAAAGGCGAAATTTTCTAAGTCTGGGTGCATGTATGGTCGCGAATGTGTATGTATGTACATGTATGTGCATGTGAGACTGTGTGAGAGTACATGTATGTTATAGTGCACCAACGTGTGTGCGCAGCGTCTTTTTCCCTTAAAAATCGCCTCAACGCGCCTTTTCGCCCACAAAGCTTCCCACAGCTCGACCCTTCCAGTGTATTAGCCCCCCTATAATTAGCCCCCCCCCCCCTACAATTATACACCCTCCTAGCGCTCGATTGAAAAAATTAGCCCCCGGGGGGCTAATTATAGGGTTTACGGTACGCGCACTTGACTGTACTTGTACTGTTTCTGGCGATACGCGTGCCTTTCAAACGCCTCGCGTGCACTGGAAGCCTTGTTTACGACGCGGGCAGTGGGGGGGGGGGGTTGGGGACTATGGCAAACGGGGGAGAAATTTACCGGTAAATTTTTCCGGAGGGAATTTTTTACGGGGGGAGAAATTTTACGTGACACCAGCTTGGCAGGAGGATCGGTTTGCTATCCGCGTGTTCCTCCGCCCGAAGGCGCGCGCCCAATGGGCGTCGGCGGCAGCGGACGCTGACTCACAAGCCTGGAGTGCCGCGTCTTTGAACGGTCGCTGCCCACGCCCATGGACTGCATGGATAGTGTAGGGTAGGAATGAGCCTGACAGCACGTCTGCGGCGAGGAGAGGGGGCGGGGAGGTGTGGGAGAGTAATGCGGGCGTCGTGGTCCAGCACAGACGCCCCGTGGCTTCCCAGTGGTGGTCAACGCGATGGGTTCTTGCTTGTCTCCACACTCTGCTGGGTCGTGTCCAGATATTTCTCGGTCCCACGCCCGGAGCGCGCTGCGTTGCGTCGTCGTTGTGAGGGTTTAGAGCCGTCTCAGAGAGGAAGAATGCTCGACAGACTAGCGCCTGCGCTGGTGCGCGGAGAAGTCGCGGCTGGCCTGGGCGTGCCCGACGTGGGCCGATGCCGTCTCAGTTGTCGCCGCCTCCACCGCCTCTTTCCGGCAGACGAAGCCTGGGTCCCAGCGCACACAATCACTTTCTCCCTCCAGTTGAAGGCAAGCAGTGTGCTGACTTGTTTGTTTGTCACGTAGGCGCTGCCTGCCAAGTATTGTGTCAGACATACAACCGGGAAGGCAATGTCGCTTGATCGGTTTGGTTCTATCCAATTGCTAATTCAGTCGTTGCCCATATAAGGCGCATTACATGGCGTATTTCCTATGGGGCACTCACTATAAGGGGGGGGGGGGGGGTGGGGCTACCGGATCCAAAGCCGGTGACAGGGGGCGTGCCCCCACATGAGGAGGTCGACAAGGGGGCCCGCGATTGAGGGATAAAGGGGCACTGGGCTGGGGGCCAATACGAGAGGGCAGAGGAGCGAATCCGGCTAATTTTTACCCGTTTCAATTAGCGCACTCATATAAGCGGAATTTTTTGCCTGCGGCGCTGAAGTGTGTGGTAAGGGACATTTTGGGAAAGCGCGCCCAGTCACAACTTTGGGGGGTGAAGAGATGCATGCTGACCTAATCTGAGAGTTTCGCCCGTTTTGGATAAAATAGTGCTGAGAAGTGCATCTAAATATATTTGGGGGGGGGGGCTGGGGCATTAGTTTTAAGTAGGCAGCTCCGTTCCCACCCCCTCTTCTGGGAGTCTGGGGACACTATGGCACTCACAATAGGAGGGGGGGGGGGGCAGTGGAGGCTGGGGACACTACAGGAGGATTAACGCAACCTATACATTAGAGATGAGCATGGGCCTGGAAATTCCGGCCCGGCGCGGCCAAATCGGCAAAAATCCGGCCCAGGCCCCCAAATCTTTATTATATTTTCGCCCAAAAACGAGACAGGCCCGGCCCACCCCTGAAAAATCAGGCCAGGCCCGGCCCATGCTCATCTCTACTAGACACACGTTCCACATGCGAAGTTTAGGGCGTTTATTCGTGGCTGCTCTCGCAGAGAGACACTGAGACTTTTAATGTCAGGGACAGATGGCCCGTCGACGACTTCGCGGCCATGGAGGACAGTTACCCATTCACTGCCAACTGCCTTCGTCAAGTGAACGACTCGCTCGTACGCCTCAACCTGATTTTCTGTCCAATCAACGGCGTTAGAGTCTCTGTAGTCAGCCTCACGCAAACCCGGTTCCTGACCCTCGTCGAGCTCGCTCTTGCCAACAGGTTTGCCATTGTGGTACGCGTCGCCAAAAGCGCCCACGTCTGCTTCCGGTGCTCTATACTTCGTGTCGTCTAAAGTAAAGCAAACTAAACTACTACTACTAAACTTCTTCATGTTGTGCGCACTGGCGGATCCAGGACTTTCTGACAGGGGGGGGGGCAAGGTCAACAAATTTTTTTTCTGCCTAAGTTTCAATTGGAGAGCTATATTTCGCACGTTTCGCACCGCAGCCCTATTTTTCGCATGGTTTGCAACATTTTAAACAAGCAGTTGGGCTACAAACACATATTTTACCTTTGCTTCTGGTTAGGTTGCTTTTTGGAGAAAACGTCAGACATTTTGTCCCCTCCGAAGGGGATGAGGGTCGATGGTCGAAACGATTTTCCCACCACCAATGGGACATTCATCTGCACCCCCTAAAATCGATTTTAGCAAAATCTATTTTTTGCGTGCATCGGACACCTGGAAATTCTGTGGAACGCCTCCATTTAGATGCAAAGAACCGCTCTGGCCTCCCTTCTTCCTGCTCACGCAGGCAACTGGATTGGTCGAAGACCCGATGATGAGAGATGACAGAAATGGCTTCAATAAGTCAAAACTGTCCATCACCTCGACGTCCATGCGCTACGACGTCGGACGCGAGCGCAGCGGTCGCCCGTTTCGGTCTCGACCCGAAGTCGTCCGTCACTTCATAAAGTCGCCAACGGAGCCGACCCGTTGGGCGCTCGTCGAGCTGGTCATCTCCAGGAGAGACTTCGACTGCGCCGTTTTGGACTGCGGCGCCTACTCGAGCGCTCCCCTCTCCATTGCCGAGCTTCTTCGCGCAGTGGCGCACACGCTCGAGCGTCTCAGAGTCGAGGCCGTCTGGTGTCTTCCTTCATCTGCGCTAGAGCTCGTCAAGTTGCGCCTGCCCAAGCTGCGCGTCCTCTGGACGCACGCGCTCGTCGGCCGCTGGGTCGGCAGCGACGCGTTGTGGGCGCTGGGCAGCGTCGCGCCCGGCCTTCGCTACCTGGGCGTCGGCGTCGTCTTCCTCTTTCCGAACTCGCGACGCTGGACCGGTCTCTGGACGCCGCGGCGCTCGTTGCAGTCCTTCGTGGACGGCCTGCCGAATCTCGAGCTCCTCCACGCCTACCACTGCCACGGACCACCGCCCCTACGGGCCTGCACCTGGCCGCCCGATCGTGGCGCGCTTGCGGTCTACGAGAGCGCGCAGCAGAGCGACCCTGGTGCCTGGTCGATGGCGACGTCCATTCGAGGCGATGACAACGTCACGCGACACGCCGACCTGTCCGCTCGGTTCGCATCCGCCTGGAAGAACAAGGAAGTGAGCATGCCCACTCTCCAGCAACTTCAGAAGCCGGCCTTTAAAGCTGAAATCCTTGAAGACGTTGAAAATTTCAAGAACCTTTACAACTACTAAAAAATTGCACAATATCGTGCCCCCTTCCAATCGTACCCCCCCCCCCCCCCAGGTAGGCGAAGGTTGATCGGAGGCGACTGGGCGCGCGCCCCTAGGCAGAACAAGCGGCAATAACAGACCGGCCGAGACAGCTCCTACCAAGCCGGCTAATCTGCGAGTATCCAGAAGGGCATATCGACAGAAGGGCCACAGCAAGAGTTGGGAAAAATACGCTTTGACTTTGGACCGACGTATTTTTTTTAGAGTACGCATGTACATGTACCATACATCATAGTAAGCCATCAGCGAAGTGTTCAAAGCTTAGAAATCGGTACATACAAACGCTGCAACGCTGTAAAACTGAGCAAGCACGCAAGCGGACGTGTAGGAGTGAGTGTGCGTACGTGTGTGTGAGAGCTGAGTGTGTGGGTGAGTGGTGCGTAAGCGGAGTAATGAGCGACCAGGAGATTTTGGCATCCAACAAAGTGAGCTAAGAGCGCGACACAGGGCGCGACGCAGAAATTGAGGGCGTGAAGAGGAGCTAGCAATAGCAAAAGCTAGCAGAATCAATTGTTGGGTCCGTGCGTGTCCGCTGCATCCAAAACCTACTGTAAGCAAAACCTAAGCGTCGTAAGAATAATGTGATGTGTATGTTAGCTCGTTGCGGGTTCCCCAAGACTGTTCTCTGTTCGCTCACCTCCCACTCGACTGTTTGCCTCAACTGGCCGGTTCACCGGCGCGCGGGGTTCTCAAGAAACGGACGCGCCCGGCACCGCGCGCGCGAGAGCGGAAACGCAATCCGGCGCCGGCGAGCGCCCATTCTCACGCGCAGCTTACAAAGGGCCGCCGGCGCCGGCGCCTCATGACTAAGGCACCGCCGCCGGCCGCTCAATGGCCGAGACCGTCTGGACGGCGCCAAATGTCAAAAGCGGCGCCGACCCGACGACCTCAAAGACGAGAGAGCGGACATGAGTCAGCGCTAGATCTCGGATACCGGCCAGCTGTCGGGTCGAGGGAATACACGCTAAGCGGTCAACACGGCTCGCGTCTATGATCCGACTATGACTACGCACCGATCTCGATTAAGAAACAGTAGCAGAAACAACCAAGGAAGCAAACGGGACTACATGTGGGAATGGACTAATGGGCTAAATGGGCGAAACTAGCTAAATGGGCTAACGTGGGGCTAACAGTGTGGCGGCGCGTGGCTACATGTATCATGGCGCGTGGCTAGGCGCTTGGCTATCGTCTTTCTCACAATGTAAAACAAATCGTCTTTTTTGGGAAGTCTACCTGTTATGTAGTGGACTTCTTACTATATATTCTCTATTCAGATAACTGGTTAGTGCGTCAGGTATCAGGGTGTACGCGTCAGCGTACAACCCTAATATGTGACGACTTCTCAATGCGGCTTTTTGAATTTTCGATCGCCTATAACTTTTGATTGCCTGAACGGATTTTGGCGCGTTATGGCGCAAATGAACCGCCTTCTTCTGGGGCATCGAATGCGCCATAACGCGTTTCCTTGCTTTACTGTGAGGGGTCAATAGTTCCAAAAAGGTTCCAATTTTGCGGCTTTTTTTTTTATTCATGTTCTCCGCCAGGTTTTTGGAGCGCCGCTCGCGAACGCCAAGGCCTATCTCGATGAAACTTGGTATGTTTAGCCGGCCAGTGATGGCAATGTTGCATGCCAAAGGATTTGTGTGCACTGCGTTCCGATCTCGAGATATTGCCGATTTTATCCGATTATCGATTGATTTTCTTGGAAATGGGCCACAAATTTTGTGCCCTATAGGCGCTTTAACGGTACATCGCAGCGCTTCGCTGTAAAGGAGAAAGTTGGTCGCCATGACATGACTTGTGTTACTTTCAACAATTGGACCAAATTGGACGCACCAAAATACCTCCCCCCATTATATCGATAACGAAAATTGGCGATATGTCGGTGTGGTTAGGTCGAACGCCTAAACATCAATAATAAAGTTGATCGCCCTTCGATGCAGAACATTTCATTCCTTGAAGTCAACACGATCCGACGCACCAAAATATTTTCATTTCCGGGATAATCGATAAATATCGATATGGGTAGGTCGGATCACTTTGGCCAAAACACAAAAGTTGACTGCATAGTCATGGCGTTGGTGCCTAGTCATTTCCATACTTTACATCACTATGCTCTGACGCAGCAATATAGCACAACTGCATGTACATGCACACATGCACACATGTACATGGGTGCATGTACATGCACACATGTACATATGTCTGCTAGGCTGTTGGTACTTTGCTTTACTTCAATTTTGCCTTGTTCGATTCAGTCACAGGTACATTGTGTGTGAACATATGTCAGTGAACGTCTGTGCGCATATGTCCGTGCGTGCGTGCGTGCGTGCGTGCGTGCGTGCGTGCGTGCGTGCGTGCGTGCGTGCGTGCGTGCGTGCGTGCGTGCGTGCGTGCGTGCGTGCGTGCGTGTGTCTGTGCACGTGTACGTGTACGTGCGTGTGTGAGTGCGTGCATGTGTACGCAAGTACGTGCGTGCATGCGTACGTGCGTGTGCATGGGGTTCCATAGGGCGTGTGCTAATTTCTCACACTCAATCTATGTAAATGTCAGTCAGTTCCAGTTGCAGCAATTTTCGCTGCACATTTCCTTCCATTGCAAGCGAACACAAAAATCGCCGAATATGTGACTTGTTGCTGTGCTTGGTTCGGATTTTATACATGGTTTGTTCAAAGTGGAGTTGATCAGCTGCAATGCGGAAGTGGCTAGAAATCAGTGGGGGTATATGCCTTAATACCACTTCTTTTCAAACTGGACTTCAACAATAGAGTGTCACATATTCTCCTTTTTTTGCAGCTCCCTGCAAATTTTTCCTTAATTACATTTATCACAGTGATTGTCACGTTCAGTATCTCGGTAGTCGTGGCTCAGGATACCACAGTCCTCCCCTTCAACTTCAGACGTTGTCCTCGCTCGGCTATCTTCTCTGACTTCGCCTCTTGAGGCGCTCGCTCGCTCGTCGATGGTGAAGCAGCCGACGATGTCGTCGGCGTCGTCGTCGTCACCTCTGAAGATGGCGCCCGACGCCTGTAGGCTGCTTGTCGGCGCTGTCTCCGTCCGCTCGTTCCACTGCTGTAGCCTTGTGCCAGCAGCCTTTCTCGATGTGGCCGATCCTCTTGCAGAAACGGCACTGGACGCCGCGCGGCAGGCGACACTCGCTCCAACTGTGCTCTCCGCCGCAGCGGCTGCACGGCTCGCTCGCGGTCGTTGGCGCCGTCGAGGACGGTCCCTTCCGTTGGGACGCGCGTTGCGGTCCACTGACGGTGCAAACGTCGTCTCGCACCTCCTGGTTCATGTTGACGGTGCGGAGCTGTTCAGTGCCCTTGGAGGCGACCTCCACGCTGTCGACGATCTCGACCGTCCTCGTCAGCGTCAGCTCCTTCCCTTCCGTCAGCAGGCGCCGCTGCAGCGCTTCCAGCTTGAGGCCGCTGACGATCCTGTCGCGCACCATCTCGTCCAGCATCGATCCAAAGTCGCATTTCGCGGCCATGCGTTTGACCTTGGCTACGTATAATCCATCACCGACTCGCTCGTCTTCTGGACGCGGCGGTAGAACTCGCAGCTCTCGACGATAACGGACCGCGCCGACTGGTAGTGCGCGGACAGCGCCCCCTGCAGCTCCGCCAATGTTTTGTCTCTCGACTTCTCGGGCTCGAGCAGACTCTCGAGTCTGCGGAAGACGGACGGCTCCAGTGTCGTCAACAGCAGCGCCTTCTGCTGTCGCTCGTCTTTCATGCCGCTGAGTAGGACGTACTGCTCGAAACGGCCTGCAAAGGACGAGAAGTCCTCGACGGACGGGTCGTAGGGTTTGGAACGCGACGGCCGGCTGGTGCTTCGCCATCGCGGCTTCTCCTCGCTCCCCCTCTTCCGCCGTCGACACGTCTTCTGACGATTGCTCATCCTCGCTCGCTCGCCACTGTTATGTAGTGGACTTCTTACTATATAATCAGGGTGTACGCGGCAGCGTACAACCCTAATATGTGAGCACTTCCTCAATGCGGTTTGTTGAATTTTCAGTCGCTTATAACTCTTGATTGCCTGAACGGATTGCGGCGAATGATAGCTCAAAAGAACCGCCTTCTAGACCGGAATCGAATGAGCCGTCCCGCGTTTTGGTACTCGAACGCGTTAAGACAAATTGTACAAAAATGTTCCGAAAAAGTGGTGTTTTTTTTCATGTTCCGCAATTTTATTTCGGTCGCCGCTCTGGAACGCTACTGTTGATTGGGACGAAACTTGGCGTGAGCACGTAGTATATGATGGCAATTATGTGCCAAAAGGTAAATTTATCTAGGTGCTTCGGATCTATAGTTATGGCCGATTTGGTCATTTTTCGAAACATAGTCGTTTTATTTTGGCCAAAACCCGACAAGAGTAAAAGTCGAAAAAAGCCGAGTAAACCCCCAAATGTTTTTTGATTTTCGTGAACAGCCTTACAAAGAATGTCTGGGGCGCTTGCATGACATTTGAAATTCTCACCGCATAATGAGATATTGGCAACCAAAATTGGCAGCAAACAAATCCGACCAAAAAAAGTTTGTCACATATAGGCGCTTCAACCGTTCGTGACACCGCTGTGCTGTAATGACAAAAGTTAATCGTCCGGACTTGGAATAGGTTACTTTCGACAAATGGGAGCGCTCCGATGCCCGTGTCTCTGTCAGCCCTCTTCGAAAGGCCATTTTTTAGGTGTTTTGTTCCAAAAGTTTGTTAGCTATAGACGCTTCAACCGTTCGTCGCAGAGCTGTGCTGTAATGATGAAAGTTACTCGTCTGGACCTGGAATAGGTCACTTTCGACAATGGGAACGCTCCAATTTCCATGTTTCGCAGCTCGACCCTCTTGGCGCACCCCCCATTTTGGGCAAAATTTGGAACTATGATCGTGCATTATTTTTCATTTCCTGAACGAATTCTGGCGCGTGATAGCTCAAAAGAAGCGCATTCAAAGGGGGAATCGATTAAGTCATAACAGGCTTCCATACGCTTGTGCATTGCCGAGAAGTTTTTGGAGATGTTATGAAAAGTGGGTCCTGCCAAGCTTTTTGGTTCGTCGCCCACTCGCGCCTGCATCAATTGAAATGAAACCTCACAAGCATCTATGCTCCACATCAACAAATGAAATCGCCAGAGGGACTCTTGCTACATGCCATAGATCGTGAGCTATGGTTTACTGGGCACATTCTTCTTTTTACCATGTTCCCTAAATCAAGAGGTCGCTGGTTCGAATCCCAGTAACGCCTGCCTGTGCTTTTGCACGTGTCCCCTTGCGAAACCCATCAGCGTTGCTTTACTGCAGTGTCTCTAATCCATTCCAGATTTTTTGTCTCTTTTCTAGGTTCTTTTACCAGAATTTTGGAAATTTTTTGAGCTGGGACAATATTTATGGACGAATGCTCGCTACAGCCTGATACACGAAAATGACACATGTGCACACCCGCACGCACGCGCGCGCGCGCGCGCACGCACGCACGCACGCACGCACAATGTGTACAGTGGTACACGCTTTTCATAAGCTTTATGGTGCAACACTGAGCATGCGTCCGTTCTGGTCTGCTGCTGTGGGTTTGTATGTGTGTGCGTGCGTGAGTTTTTGATTAATCTTTCTTTTACGAAAAAACGCTCTATTAAGGAAAATTTTGCAGGTGGCAAAAAAAGGAGAATATGTGATGCTCCTTTAGGCCCAGTTTGAAAAAACGCGGTATTAAAAGTAGCCACTACATCAGATGATCAACTTCAGTTTGGACAAACCGTGTATAATCGAACCAAGCGCAGCAACACGTCACATATTCGGCGTTTGTTGCGCGAGCCATCGCACACAACCACAACACTACCACTATCAATCCACCCTCACAAACTCTTTCATCTCTCTGACGATGCGCATCATTCATTAGGCATTGTATGGATGGACAGGGCACACAGCCAAAGATTCTGCATAAATAATTTCGCTACCCTGCCCGTCTTAAATTTTTAATATGTGGCTTGCCCTTACAGTAGGTGATATGCACCATCAATTCACAATCTTGAGTACCAAGTACATTGTATACCCTACATTCAATCTTCGATTCTCGTTCATCTTTGTTCCGCTTCTGTTAGCCTGTGCCTATAGCCTCTGAGTCCAAGGAATGAAAGGCCTCGGTCCTCATGCAGCCTGGACTGCCGACCTCAATCATGGCGTACGCGACAGCGTACAACCCTAATATGTGACCACTTCTTCAATGCGCCCTTTTGAATTTTCAGTCGCTTATAACTCTTGATTGCCTGAAGCGATTTTGGCGAATGAAGCTCAAAAGAACCGCCTTCTAGACCGGAATCGAAAGAGCCGTCCCGCGTTTCGGTACTCAAACGCATTAAGACGAATTGTCCAAAAATGTTCCAGAAAAGTGTTGTTTTTTTTCATGTTCTGCACCCACTTTTTGGGTCACCGCTGTGGAACGCTACCGTCGATTGGGACGAAACTTGGCGTGAACACGTGGTATATGATCGCAATTTTGTCCCTCAAGCTAAATATGTCTAGGTGCTACGGATCTAGGGTTATGGCCGATTTGGTTGTTTTTTGGCCAAAACATGACAAGAGTAAAAGTCGAAAAAAAGCAGAGTAAACCCCCAAATGTTTTTTGATTTCCATGAACAGCTTCACAACAAAAGTCTGGGACGCTTACATGGTATTTGAAATTCTCATCACATACTGAGATATTGGCAACTAAAATTTCGGAAATATTGCACAATTAACTTTGTGACATATAGGCGCTTCAACCGTTGGTGGCAGAGCTGTGCCGTAATGATAATCGACCGGGCCAGGAATAGGTTACTTTCGACAAATGGAAGCGCTCCGTTGCCCATGTCGCTGTCGGCACTCTTCGAAAACCCACTTTTTTGGGAATTTGTCCCAAAACTTTGTGACCTATAGGCGCTTCAACCGCTCGTCGCAGAGCTGCGCTCTGTTGATGAAGTTACTCGTTTAGACCTGGAATAGGTTACTTTTGACAAACGAGAGCGCTCTGATGTCCATGTTTCGCAGCTCGACCCTCTTGGCTCACCCCCATTTTGGGCAACATTTGAAACTTTGATTGTGCATTTTTTTTTGCTTTTCTGGACGAATTCTGGCACATGATAGCTCAAAAGAAGCACAATCAAAGTCGGAATCGATCGAGTCATAACACCTTTCCATACTCTCACGCATTACCAAGAACATTTGGAGATGTTAAAAAAAAATTGGGTCTTGCCAAGCTTTTGGTTCGTCGCTCGCTCGCACCTGTATCAATCGAAACGAAATCGAATCTTTGCACACATCTGCCACCCACATCAAAAAATGAAATTTTCAAAGGGATTCATTCTAGGTGCAATTCATCGTGAGGTACGGTTCACGTTGCAATATCAAAAGGTCGTTCCGTAAAGTCGTCAGACTACTGATCGAGAGGTCGCTGGTTCGACTCCCAGTGATGCTTGCACTTTCGCACGTGTCCCCTTCTCTTGGGAAACCCATCAATGGTACTTTGCTGCAGTGTCTCCAGTCCATTCCACCTTTTTTGTCTCTTTTCTAGGTTCTACCACAATTTGTTGAGCTGGGGAAACCATTATTGGACGGATGGTCGCTACAGTCTGCGATGCACGAAAATGACACACGCACGCACGCACGCACGCACGCACGCACTCTCGCACGCACGCACGCACGCACGCACGCACGCTCGCACGCACGCACGCACGCACGCACGCACGCACGCACGCACGCTCGCACGCACGCACGCACGCACGCACGCACGCACGCACGCACGCACGCACGCATGCACGATGTGTACAGTGGTGCACGCTTTTGATTAGCTTTATGGTGCAACACTAGAGCATGCGTCCGTGCTGGTCTGCTGTTGTGGGTCTGTACGTGTGTGTGTGTGTGTGTGTGTGTGTGTGTGTGTGTGTGTGCGTGCGTGCGTGAGTTTTCGATAAATGTTTGTTTTACGAAAAAACACTGTATTAAGGAAAATTTTGCAGGTGGCTGCAAAAAAAGGGAATATGTGACGCTCCTTTAGGTCCAGTTTGAAAACAACGCGGTATTAAAAGCATAGCTACTTCATCAGATGATCAACTTCAGTTTAAACAACCCATGTACATACATCGAACCAAACGCAGCAACACGTTACATATTCGCCGTTTGTTGTGCGAGCCATCGCACACAGCCACAACACTACCACCATCAATCCACCCTCACAAACTCTTTCATCTCTCTGACGATGCGCTGTCATTTATAGGCATTGCATGGATGTACAGGGCACAACCAAAGATTCTGCATCGACAACTTTGCTGCCCTACCCGTGTTGGTTGCCTTTACACTGAGTGATTTGTACCATCATTTTACAACGTTGAGTACTAAATACATAGGTACGGTACATTCAATCTACAATTTTCGTTCATCTTTGTTCCGCTTCTGTTAGCCTACCTATGGAAGGGGCTACCATCTGTGGACGTCCAGCCAGGTCAAGGACAAGGCCCGCCCTCGTCTCCAAGTCCGAGGAATAGAAGTCCTCGATCCTCACTCCTCATGCAGCCTGGACTGCCTTTCCCGTGATCCAAGCGAGCGAGTGAAGCGAGCACAACAAACGGCGAATATGTGACGTGTTGCTGCGTTTGGTTCGATGTACATGGGTTGTTTAAACTGAAGTTGATCATCTGATGAAGTAGCTACTTTTAATACCGCGTTTTTTTTTCAAACTGGACCTAAAGGAGCGTCACATATTCCCCTTTTTTTTGCAGCTACCTGCAAAATTTTCCTTATTGCAACTGAGTAGCATTCAAAATTTAATTTTGGCGCGAATTTAAAATTGACTTGCCCCTGAAGGCACTATTGGAGGGGGCTTCTATTGTAGGATTTACGGTTTATATCATAGTCGTCTGTCGCTTCCCTTGTTGGCTTTCCGCTCTTCGTGGGTCTTTTGGAAAGGAAATGCGAATTGGCGGTGGTTACGTGCGCACGCACGCCTCGCGGCACACCCAGACACCCGAGTCCCGAACAACCCCTTTTGACTGAAGACCAAATCTCACTACACTTGTGAAGCGTACCGCAGTGTCACTGATTTTTGAGCGGCTACTGGGCTGGAAGTTGGTGTGGTGGACTTCGAGACACTTGCTCGCGCAGTTCCTCTGCTCGTCACATCCACGCTACGTGTTCACTGTGAGCGGAGTGCCACCTTGTACAGTAGTTTCTCCAATAGTGACCCGTCTCCAATAGTGCCTGGGCACTCTTTACGGTATTTACGGTAGGGTACGGAATTTACAGTATTTGCTTGGTCGTCTACCAATCATGTCTTAAAGATGTTGCTCTTATAGTTTTATACATTTATGTATTTCCGCGTATCAGCGTTCACGAGGAGAATGCCCGGCAAACGAGCTGCGGTGCCCCAGTGCCCAGTATTTGTGGGGACTTCTTCCACCGTAGTTTTGACCATACCCTGTAACTGGGGCTGGGTTTTGGGTCATGAACATGTAACTGGGGGGGGGGGCTCGGGGGCCCCACTAGTTTTCCAACACCCACCCCCCCCAGAATTTTCCCAATGGATTTTCGTCATGTCTAAAACGATAAAAGTGAGCAACTGTTGGTGTTTTTCAGTGCTTTGCAGTGTTATATGACTAGAAAACAGCTAAATAGCACTGTTTAGACCATTTTTATACCCATGTTTGTCAAAAATATTATATTTATAAGTCAAGATTGGTCAGCGCCCCCCCCCCCCACCCAAAATCGGCCAGCTACCCCCCCCCCCCACTCTTCCAGACCCGGTTACAGGTATGGTTTGGGTGCGGTTTCCCCCGGTTCGGTTCGGTTTTATTTGGCCAATCCCAACACATCCCAAGGGACATAGACAACGCGACGCACTGGGGAAAGTCCAAGAACGACATGGGCACGGCGATAGCAATAGAACTGGACAAACTACAGGCCTCCAATCACCACACTCGCGTCCAACCAAATACAAATTTCTACGCTCTAGAAATCCCAGGAATTCATCACAAACTCTCTCCCAAGGCTTCCCAACTTTGCTCTCACCAGAGCCTAGGTTTGACCCTACCCACACCCTCTCTAAGCCTCCCCCAGGTTCGTGTTAAACCCTACCCAACCCCTCCCCAGAATTGTTGTTAACTCTATCCTACCCGTACTACTTTCTTACACGTCACTCAACCACGCAGCACCACGGTGCAAATCAGCAAATTCTAAGCTAATTGCTGCAGCAACTATGAACCATTTAGAGTGCATGACTATTACATGACAGTGGTCAGTGTCACCATGGGGCAAGTCTTGACGACGAACGGCGCCACTCGATGATGAGAGGTGTCAGGCATGCCGGCAATAAGTCCATCCTTTCCATCACCTCGACGTCCATACGCTACGACGTTGGACGTGAGGATTGCGGAGGCCCGTTTGGGCTTCGACCCGAAGCGATACGTCTCTTCACAAAGTCGCCAACGGAGCCGACCCGTTGGGCGCTCGTCGAGCTGGTCGTCTCTTGGAGAGGCTTCGAAAGCAACGCTCTCGACTGCAGCACCTACTCGAGCGCCGCCCACTCCATTGCCGAGCTTCTTCGCGCAGTGGCGCACACGCTCGAGCGCCTCAGAGTCAAGGCTGTCTGGTGTCTTCCGGCATCCGCTGCAGAGCTCGTCTCGTTGCGCCTGCCCAAGTTGCGCGCGCTCTGGACGCACGCGCTGGTCGGCCGGTGGGCCGGCAACGACGCGTTGTGGGCGCTGGGCCGCGTCTCGCCCAGCCTTCGCTACCTCGGCGTCGGCGTCGTCTTTCTCTTTCCGGGCCCGGCATTGTGGAGCGAATTCTGGAATCAGCGGAGCTCGTTGCAGTCCTTCGTGGACGGCCTGCCAAATCTCGAGCTCCTCCAGGTGTACTACTGCCGCGGACGAGCTCCCGTACGGGTCTGCACCTGGCCGCCCGACCGCGGCGCGCTCGCGGTCTACAAGAGCGCGCGACCGAGCGACCCCGCCGCCTGGTCCATGGCGACGGCCATTCGAGGCGATGACAACGTCACGCGACACGCCGATCTGTCCGGTCGGTTCGCCTCCGCCTGGAAGAACAAGGAAGTGAGCATGCCGACTCTCCAGCAACTTCAGCCCGTCTTTGAAGCCAGAATCCTTGAATACGTTTACAATTTTAAACACCGTTACATATGATAAGAAGTGCACAATAACACGTGCCCCCGTCCAATCGTATGCCCAGGTAGGCAAACGTTGACATTTATGGTGAAAACCACTTTCGCTTTCGAAATGTCCACCACTTTTTGCGATCGAAATCCACAAAATCAAAGGTCGAATATCAAGTGGCCTGTTCGTCCAGCGTTCATACGAGGGGGGGGGGCGTTTATTTGAAGGGGGACGTTCATTATTTCAACTGGTAAATGACGTTGCAGCAATTGCTGGGCAGGTGCAACAATTGTTGAAAATTATACCATTCTAAGCATATGTACGTGTAACTGCGTCTGGAAGAGGGGGGGGGGGGTAAATGGCCGAATTCTGCGGGAGGGGGGGGGGGGGGGGTGTCTGGAGCAAAAAGTGGGGGTAGCTGGCCATTTTTTAAGTTATACTGGTACTTTTTAGTCAAAAATGGGTATAAATAGGGTATAAGCAGTGTTATTTAGCTGTTTAGTGGTCATGTCATGTATTTAGCTGTTTAGTGGTAAAGCACTGAAATACACCAACATCTACTCACTTTTATTCTTTTAGACAGAGTGAAAATCCCTTGGAAAAATTCTGGGGGTTGGGGGGGGGGGGGGTGGGAGGTGGTTGCAAAATTTTGCGGGCGCACCCAAACATTGAACAGAGCCTGGCAATACAATTTTTGACCAGTACATCACAGTACATAACTGATCCATAGCGCCCCTCTGTGCGTTCAAAGGGTGGAGGGTGCTCTTCGCAGGATTTACGGTCCCTGGAAAGCACCAACATTACTCACTTTTGAGAAATGTCGGAGCAATGAACCAGCGAAAACGCGAAAAATGTGCAGTGACAGGAATCGAACCTGCGACCCTCAGAGAGGGTGCCTGGCTTGCCGGGCCATCGCCTTAACCAACACGGCCACACTGCTGCGAGTTCGCAATTGGTCAATGCTCCTTTTATCGTTTTAGACAGGGTGAGAATCCTTTAGAAAAATTTGGGGGGGGGGGGGAGATTCTGGGGTAGGTTACCTCCCAGTTACACGTTGCACGTATCCAAGAAGAGAGGTTCCAATCCAACACCAAGAGTTGATGTTTTGAAGTCCGTTAGCAAACCTTAGGGCTTAGATACGTAATCGTGCTTTTCGTTGGTTTTCGTTTTGATTTCCTTTGGTCGTTTATTGTCGCGATGTTGTTGATCCTCCACGCCTGAGTACTCGGCCAGTGCTTTGACTTCGTCGCTCACACTCAAGTCTTGTACTAGATTGGACGATCAGAAACAAATGGCGCCCGAGTACTACGGCTTGGTTGGACGCTAGCATGCTTTGCGGTTAGTAATGGAGAATGCGGTTGTTGTCTGTGTTTTCCTGTTGTTTTCGTATTTCCGACTGAATTCTCGTGCTCGTTCTACACTGCTCGGAACGAACTGAAGAAACTGTTCGGAACGAACTGAAGAAACTGTTCGGAACGAACTGAAGAAACTGTTCGGAACGAACTGAAGAAACTGTTCGGAACGAACTGACTTCGAACGCCGAAAAACTAGCGAACGGCGAAATTGACTAGCGTATGACGAGTCAGCGTCGGATAAACACTGCGAGTGCCATATTTGGTGGCAGATCATTAAATCAGGAGGCAATCTACTAGAAAAAATCTAGGTACCAATTTTTTATTTGGCGTGGAGGCGAGCACAATTATAAAATGCTTCGTTGTTAAAATATGGTTAAGTAGTGTATTTTTCGTTTATTCCAGTGTTAAGACAGCTAACAGTAAGACAGTTACCCGCGCCACTATTTTTTAAAGACCCCCCAAAATTTTCCCCTCTCTGTCTAAAATTATAAGAGTGAGTGAATGTTGGTGTATTTTAGCTCTTTTCAGTGTTATATGATCAAAAAAAGCCAAACAGCGAAATAACACTGTTTAGACTCTATTTATACCCATTTTGGACGAAAAGTACCAGCATAACTCAAGAATGGCCAGCCCCCACTTTTTGCTCCGGACACCCCTTCCCCCCCCCCCCAGAATTCGGCCGTTTAGCCCCCCTCCCCCCCTCCCCGCCCCGGGGTGGGAGTGCGGGGATGGTAGGGTGTTGCGATTGCCATCTATGGTTCCACTACAGCTCACTCAAGGGCGCGCGTTTCTTCCAGAACACGTGCGCTGTCCGCCCCGCCCGCGTGTTCAGCTCTGCGAAAGACTGCGTTGGCGCTGGCTGGCGTCGTGGAGCACATTTGTGGGCGCCGACCACTCAAAACAACAGTCTCTTAGATGGAAACGTAGGTTGCACCGTTGTGCTCCTACCGTATGTCTATGCTCCTTGCGCGTTGTTAGGCAAGCTTAGTACCTGTAGTAGGTACATAGCTGGATTGTGCATTTCATATTTGAACTAGTCTTTGCAACAAACTTCCTTGAGCTGACAAAGTGACCAGACTACGTGACGACAGAGTTTCCACCACAGGGCGAAAGAAGAAATACGTATCTTCCTTCTCTCTAGAAAACGGATTTCTTTTACTGGCTGCTGTTCTGGAGCTTATCTTCCCTTCCCCTCCTTTGCCCTTCCTTTCATTGAGCGCATCATAGGTAGTGGAACGCAGAACCTGTTCCTGCAAAATTTGCACTGCAAGTTGAAAGGTTGAGTTTGAAGATTGTAACCCAAGAACCTACTCTCACCTCTGCTAAGGAGAGGTTGAAATTATAGTGAGATGGACACTATTGGAGGACTTGTGAATTGTGATACAGTATTAGCAAATGTTATCTAAATGTAAACACGTGAACACTGGTTGGTCATAAGAAGATGGAAACCCCAGGTAATGCTCCTTCAAATACTCCCATCCTCTTCATCACCAGTCCTTTCAATGGTGTTGCATAGACCCGACACGCTCACCATGATATGTGCATGGTTGTGATCCGTAGATTTTCACAGTACGTCGGTACATACATGTATGCAGTAGCAAGCGCTAGCCAATCGCAATTCGCAAGTGCTTGCAGCCAAAGATTCAGGTTTGGGTATGTAATCTTCGGCCTCCTCATACGTGTGAATCGCCGAGCTTTCATAAGCGACAGCCCCTGCGTGTTAGGCATTTGATCATGTTCTTCAGTCGTCCTCTTCCTTTGATGCAGTCCAAGACTGCTCAGAGGAGCGACCGCATTGTTGGGTCATTTCCTGTTTAGTATATCCTGTGCAGCTGTGCTGTGTCAGAATCCGGCAGTATCATGACGTCAGCTAGGCAGCCGATCGTGTCGGCCATCGACCGCGATTCGGCACGTCTCGTATGGTCCGCTGCATCTGAAGAGCTGTCGTTCTCAGGGGACACTCTCAACGTATGGGTCAAACTCTTGGTGACGAGGTATGTATTAAGGTTTACGGTAATTTCAAATTCAAAATTTTCTTTGGTAACGCAAACGTTGCAGTCAAAATGTCATTTTCTTCATTTTATGGTTGATTTGCCACTAATAGTCGCTGAAACGGCTCTTATTAATGGGTGTAGGTGTGTGTTTGCCTATTTTTTGCATAACAAAGCAAACGTCCTACCCGGGGCACCATTGGAGAGGGGTAATATTGTTTCAACCTCTGACTGCCCAGGGTGCTATTGGAGCGGGTGGACACTATTGGCCAACTTACTGTATGTACGTACTACTTTCTTACACGTCACTCAACCACGTGCGGTGCAAATCAGCAAATTCTAAGCTAATTGCTGCAGCGACTATGAACCATTTAGAGTGCATGACTATTACGTGACAGTGGTCAGTGTCACCATGGCGCAAGTCTTGACGACGAACGGTGCCACTATCCGCTGCATCGATGTGTCGCTGCAGGCGAACGAGCAGCCCGTCCAGCTCGGGAAAGCCTACTCCAGCCGGCTGCTTGTCGGCAATCGGCTGTTCAAAGTACCTGTCCTTGGTGGGTGTCCGTATCTCAAACTCGTCTATCCGGGCTTGCCCTCCGCCGGTCCCTACTTCCAGCTCGTCGTCAAGGCATGCAGTTCTCCGCATTCACTTCATACAAAATTCCTGTGAATGTTAGTTGCAGGGCGTCGGCATTGGTCTAAAGCTGCCGACAAAGACGCTAGAGCCGGGCTACAGCCGCTGGCTGGAGCTGCTCGCCTCCGGCGACAAAGCCGACCTGAAGATTGTAGCCAGCGACGACACAGAATTTAAGGTTTTTTGTTTGAAGGCTCCGTAAATGCAAAATCCGCAGAAGTCCAGTGCCTACCGGAATACTGTATGTGTGGCGTTGGAGCATTGCTTTGTATCACGTATGGTGCAATTGATACTCAGCACTGGGCTGTATAAAGTGTTTACGTTTAACCATCAATTATATTAATCTGAAGTGTCCTGTACCATTTTTGGCCGGTTTCTGCCAAGAGAGGCAGCGACACCAGTGTGAGTGTCTGTGTGCATGTACCTTTTACGATTGAGGCCCACTCTTTGGTGGTGTCCAACGCGACGGCGGTCTTTGACGCGATGCTGTCGGCGAAGATGCGCGAGGGCTGCGGAGGGCGCGTCGAGCTGTCCGACTTTGGCGCCGCCACGGTCCGCCAGCTGCTCCGCTCCGTCTACGGCGGCATTCTCGACGTCGCCGACGAGACCGCCGGACCCGACGAGCTGCTCGAGCTACTCCGCGCCGCGCACATGTATGTTGCTCGCCGCCTTGAATGGAAGCCGTTTTATTAAATGCTGGCCTGCACGCTGTTGAGCCCACTCTGCAGGTACCAGATCGAGTGGCTGCTGGAGGCGACGAGCGTGAGCCTGCTGGCGCACGTCAGGCCCGAGAACGCGCTGAGGGTGGCGGCCGCCGCGCTGCGGCTGGACGTGGACCTGCTGCTGCACGCCGCGCTGCAGCAGCTCGAGGCGACGCCCGGCATTGCGGAGTCCCAGCAGTGGCGCGACGCGTTCGGAACAGCGTCCAAGGCCGTCGCCGCCCTGCTCAAGCAACTCAAAGACGCGTAAACGTTGGAATCGTTTTTCGCTATTCTCTTTTGGAGTTGGCTATTCCCTGTGTGTTCATGCCAGTAATTCTGTTAGATTGGCAACTAAAGAATGTACCTACATTAGAAGCGATTATGATTTACTGATGTTGGTCCACTATGTAGATGCGCCGTGGTTTGGGAAGCGTCTTGCCGATTCATCCTTTTTGCAAGTACCTATATTGCCGGAGATTTTTCGGTTTATCGTTGGCCTCGTTTTGTGCATTTTTTTTGGTCTATCATGGATTGCATGCATAAAGGAGATTGGGAAGATTTGAGCAGAGATTTGAACACCTATGTACCGCAAGTATCTTTGGAAATGACGAAATTTTTTTTATTTCAAACGCCGAGTGCGCCGAAGTGGAACGCAAACAATGCGCGACGAGTGACGAGACAACAAACAACGATTCCATGTACTGTCAGTACCAACAAGCTCCAGTACACGGATGGACAAAGAAGGAGCATCGTTTCGTTACCATGGTTTGCCCAGACTGGGTGTTGCCGCAGTTTTTCGTAAACAGTCTTTTGTTACAGTCACAGTTATAAACAGGAACAGGAATTTAAAGATTTTTGCGCGGCACCACAGGCCCATGCAGTGGTTGCTTATCCATCACACGTACCACTCCTTAAAGTCGCGCCTGCAATTACTGCTGGCGCCGCCGACCGCTTTTGGTTGCGACTGTGGCTTGAAGACGCCACCGTTTGCAATGGTTGTAGTCGTCGTCGCGGCCATGGTGGTCTGGCCGTTCGCCTTGACGACGGTGTCCTTCAGGGGAGGGGGTGTCTGAGCCACGTAGCTCGCCGTGGCCGCCGTCCTGCCCAGGAGTTCAGGAGTGGCCTGGGCCGTGGACGGCTGGGGCGAGAGAGGCCGGTAAGCGGCGGTGGTCCCTGGGGGCGCCGATGGCGGCGGCGACGCGATCGTCGTCAGCGCCACCGGCCCTCGCGAGGCAGTAGCACTTGAAGACGACGCACAGCGAGAGGGAGATCATGAAGATGAGGGAGAGGCAGACGATCGAGATGACGGTCGTCTTGAGGAAGTGGGCCAGGATGCCCTCCGAGTCCGACGAGTCGTAGCGTGGCGTCTTGGAGCCCGGGTTAGCTGGAGCTCGCACTGGAGGGATGGTGGAGCGACCCTTTCGGCCACCACTCTCACCTGGATTAGACTCTCCTGGAGCCGCAGTGGTAGTGGTTGTCCGTGGTGATTCCATTGTTGTGGTTGTAGTGGATGCAGTGGAAATTATTCTGGTTGTAGACAGGGTGACCAGGCTTGGGACCAGGCCAGACGTGCTGCTGGGAAGGAAGACTACAGGTGTGGTTGTAGTTGAGGAGCGACGAGCAGTTGAGAATAGGGTGGTAGAAAGAGACCATTTAGTGGTCGTGCTGGTCACAACAGCGGTACTGACAACACCAAATTCACCTCCAGAACTGGCGCCACCTCGAGTTCTTCTCTGAGGCTGGGCCACGATCAGATCTACAGTGGATCACCATGTGTATTTTAATTTTTCAAGGTACCGCGCTACTGTTTGGTTGCTATCTACAATGTTTGCTATGTACTTATACAACGTACCTAGGTATGCACCTGTTGTTGCGCCTGCTGCAGCCTCCAGCTCCTCGTTCGTCACACGCATCGCTGTAGTAATAGCAATTCTTGTTAGAAACCCTCGTGATGAGTTCTGGGGTGGCAGCTCAGTGGGGTTTGTGGACTGAAAACGCTGTGCAAAGTGCTCCTGCTGCAACGGCGTATAGGCCGATTCCTGAATCTCCGGTCCCGCTTACCGCAAATCGTCTTCCAATGCGAGCGCTCGTCCTCCCCCCCCCCCCCCTCACAATCACTGTCCTCAAGAGATAGACGCGATTTCGGTTGATGAGAAAAAAACTCGATGAAATGAATTCAGTTAAGTAAAGTGAACTCGACAGACACGAGAACAAACACTGGGAGCGGCGAAATCTCGTCTGAAAATAAAATAAAAAAATGCGCTGAAGCTAAAGTATATGTAGGTGCTTGTATGTAGGTCAACACCACTCAAAAATTGAGTCTTGATATCCGGGAGGGCAATGCCCCCAGATACGCCTATGGTTCAAAGGTAAATTGATCTGATTCTTCTTCTTGGTTGTAAATCCTCCAATAGTGCACTATTGTTTCAAATGTCTCTCAAGAGGGGGGCACTATTAATTTCGTCTGATTTTCGCGCAATTTTGCAGCAAAATTTAACATTAAAATGCACACAGGTAGCCGGAATTTAAAAGTTTAATTAAAATGTGTGTATTGCACACACG
>JASAMY010000990.1:0-59466 GCA_030248085.1 Paralinhomoeus sp. GSCO2_6 | reverse complement strand
CGTTGTAGCCGATTGTTGACACAATTGTGCCGTGTTGGCCAATAATGCCCCAAAGGGGGGGGGGCAGGAGGAAATTTGTTGTGTTAACATGGGAAAAATACCACCAGTTCTGACAAGCAGATCATTCCATAACTGGTTCTAAAGCACGCCCCTGTGCGTTCATTAGAGAGCGGGCGTTCATTTTTGCACCCACCCTCTACCCTGGGCGTTTATTAGAGAATGGGGGTAGGGGGGGCGTCCTTTGGAGGATTTTCGGTAGACCTGCCAGGGGTATTTATATTTGTTTTCTACTGCACAGCTTGATAGCATATATCTCTGGCTTAGGCGATTTTCGATCGGTGGAGATTGGAGAGAAAACGGTTGTTTCTCTTTGCGCTCGTTCGCATGCTGGGCTTTGAGTTCGAGTTTTTGTGAGTCCGGAAGCATTTGAGTACGTACTATTGGTAACGTATGCAGGTATATACCTATGATGACAATGGTACTGTATAGCTGCATTCCTACAACGGCACATACGGTATACTGTTTTTGTTGGATTAGGGGCAATGCTAGGATGCGTCAATGCCCCACACTGCATACTCGTCTCCATGACTCCTTCTTGTCTAGAGCCACATATACATATGTACATACATACATATGTATATGAGCCACATATACATAGCCAAAGACATTTGGAAGAACGCCATTTATAACCTAGGGCAGCGACAGCGCACGAAATCGCATTGATAGAGAAATACTTGGTTTAGTGAATTCATCAAGAATCGAGCAATTGTCTAAACTCTTAAAATTTTGTTTTGACACCACCACACAGCACAAGGCAGCAAACAATCACGAAGATCGGGCGGGTCAGTATCACAAAGACGTTCTTTATCCCGCGAGGGAAGGTGGGCCGCCCACCTGCCACGGATTTGGGCGCCAACCCAGTGGGTAATGAGAGCGTTCATCCTTCTGCCCAAGGGGATTAGGTAGTTAGTCAGTAACCTTGTTGGAAGGGAGCGGAACCCACGACGCCTTACCACTGAGCCACTACCTCACGCCTGCCTCATTCAGCCTATAGGCTATAGAGTGTTAATAGGCAACGTCGTACCCTGTAATGGCACATTTCATCCGCCTGCAGAGTATGTGTATCACCTTCAAATCCTTCACTCAGCCGGCCCGACAGAGATCGGTTCGTGTACGTCTTTCCGAGTGACCTCAAGGCCTTCCAACTGCAGGCCGACTCAAGCTCGAATCTGAGCACGCTCGGCCTTCCTTTCGACATGCACAGCATCACCAACTACATCGGCCTCGTCTACAAGGCGAGAGATCCCTCCTTCGAAAGAGTTGGGGACTTTACCCCCATGGAGAGAGTTGTGAACTTTACCGGCACCCCCAGCCTGTCCACTCTCGACATTGTCAAGCTAAACAAGCTCTACAAGTGCCACAACCCACGAGTGGATAGGGCGTTGGCGCGCTGCCGCAACACCCTGGGCGACGAATTGTGTGAAAGGGTCCAAATAAAGAACGAATGCGAGGAAATGGGCCCCAAAGGATGCGAGCTCGCCTGCGGACTGTGCGAAGTCAGTCTTGACTTCTGAAGGTGTTCTGGCCAAATGAAACAGGAACACATGTACATACATATGTACTTCACTTGTAATCATTGTACACTTGTGATCAAGTGATTGCACTTGTGATCATTTTACAATATCAATAATTGCATATTTGATGTGGCTACATTAGCATTAGTCTCAGCCATTCTCTGCTGTGAGTGCTCGCATAAAAAAATATGCGATAATATGCGATGAAAATAAGGAATTGCTTCCCATCTACTCTTCAAGCTGCGTCAGTTCAGTCGGTTCTTCAAATGCTGCTTGTCAACTTGTAAATGCCATAAATTACGTTAACATTTATGTATATTGCACTTGTGCGTCCGACCTTGTAAAATTTGTAAACAACGACTCTAGAAAGCTTGAGAAAGTGGTCAAAACACGCACAGTGATACCGCATTTGCAAAGACCTTTAGAAGCTTTGCTTATTTTTGCTTTGTGACTAATCCATAAAGGTCGATTCATAGAGTTCCAGAAGATAGAATTCCAGAAAAGCCGAAGCTCGCAAACTTGTCACACACGTCGTATAAATCTTTGCAATTGACTCTTCGAGTTGTCTAGTTGTGTAATTGTCTCGGTTCGTTGTTCTTGCAAGTGTCTGACGTGGATCGGGTGGCACGGCATACAGCTGCCCTACACACTGAAACGTCCCCAGCCCAGGGAATTGTGTGAGGGAGCCTTGTGTGCCTCGCACCCGCAGTACTTTGCTGATTGAACTGCACTCTGCTCCTCATACGGTGGTATGCATGTGCTTTGGTTTACGTCACTACTTGGCGCACATGATTACTCGGTCATACGGCTGTGACGATTTCTGCAAAAAAAACAAATATTTGCAACGTCAAAACACGCAAAAAATTTAAACAGAACCAACCGATCGAATGTTGCCAGTTATCGTGTATAAACATGCTTTTTAACCTTTTAATGTTTTTATGACGTCATTCACTCAAATTGCATACTAAATGAACAGTGCCACTGCAGTACATTCCCATAATATGCACATTTGATTCTGTGTGACGTACATGACCAGATAAAGAGGAGAGCTCGAAATTTGCGTCAGTTTGGCTGGCATTTCTGTTCCGTCCGAAAACAAACCATTGTGTTTGTTGGAGCGTATCAAATGTCAAGCGGCATTTAGTTATAGCCTCCCCTCTCTGTTTTGCGTCACTGTCGAGGCATCGTGTTGTGGCATTGACTCAACATAAGAAGTTGCAATGCTGAGAACTAATTTGGCTTGCCTGACCCTCAGTTTCGGTTTTCTCGTTGGGGTTCGCTCTTTTGCCCTTGTTGCGCCAAACAAACGGACATACCTACCTACCAACATACATACGGGCAGCGTATGGCCTAGTGGTAAAGAATCGGCCTCTTGCGCGAAAGGTCCGGGGTTCGATTCTTGATGGATCCACTAGACTGAGGACTTCCCTTTTCGCTGGATTTTCTCGTGCCGTCGCTGCCCTAGATTATAGGTGGCGTTCTTCCGAAGGTCTTTGGCTAATTGCGCGGCCCTAGACAGGAAGGCGTCATGGATATGGCTATGCTATATGGGCCATTGACGGTCTTCTAGAGTTGTCCCTAATCCAACAACAACAACAACAAGTTGAACTACTTCAGACGATCGACTGTTACGTAACGACCGATCCAAACAATCTCTTTGAAGATGGCATCGTTCCGTTCACTAGAGGCAAGTGAGTGTGTTAGATTTTTCGATAGAACCCCGCGGTAGTATTGTGTCAACCCTCAACCACCCGAGGCACTAGATTATTGGGAGGGGGCGCTTTTGATGAGGGGCTCTATATCGACCTTCGATTTTTCAATTTCGAGCGCAAAAGTGTAAAATGAACGTCCACGGCGCTTATTGGGGTGTTTCGATTCTAAAAAAAATTAAATTAAATAATTTTTATAAAAATTCAGTTTTTTTTTAAATTTTTTTAAAGTTTTTTATAATATTTTGCCCAAGCTTGGTCTCGAGACTTTATTGGATTGGAAGATACCGAACCTATAGTCGGCTAGCACGTTCTCTAGCGTCAGCTCTGAGGTCAACGCCGACATCGACTTTGCGCTCAGTGAGATCGAGCGCGTGAGCTGCATTCGCTTCCGAGAGCCCATCTACTGCCAATCCATTAAACGTGGCGCCCAGGTACGGTATGCGGTTACCGTAATTCCTACAGTAGTTGTAGTTCCTACCGTAATTCCCCTGGATCAAATACTGCCACAGATACCGAGGGGTTCAACATATTTGGTAGTACTACCCCAACCCCTCCCGTGGTGTCCCCAAATGACAGGAGGTAGATGTTAGCCCATACGTGTCTTCAATGGGAAAAAACACTAGCGAAAAAGTTTCACTGCGAAATTGAAGGTACCGTAAACCCTACAATTAGCCCCCCCCTATAATTAGCCCCCCCTATAATAATACACCCTCCTAAGACCACTTTGAGCTAATAAGCCCCCCCTATAATTACACCCCCTCCCTAAATGAACCATCGTCTAAAAGGCACATGTTTCCATGTCTGGGTGTATGTATGGTTGCGTATGTGTATGTATGTACACGTATGTGCATGTGAGACTGTGTGAGAGTGTGTTAGAGTGTACCAACGTGTGTGCACAGCGCCTTTTTCCCTTAAAAATCGCCTCCACGCGCCCTTTTGCCCACACATCGTCCCACTCATCGACACTTCCAGTTTATAACCCCCCTATAATTAGCCCCCCCCCCTATAATTATACACCCTCCTAGAGCTCGAACGAAAAAATTAGCCCCCGGGGGGCTAATTATAGGGTTTACGGTAAGTTCAAAAACTTTGACGCCAAAATTATCGTGTCTCCCTACATGCCTACGTAGTGCTTTCCTTCCTGCAATAGTGCCCCAGGTTTTGGGGGAGTGGAAACTATGCAGCCCCTGGCTAGGGCACTATTGGAGAATTTACGGTAACTCGAAATTGAGTTTCGTTTGGCGTAGGTGGTTGATAAACCCTTATTCTAGAATAAAACGAAGTTCGACTTATTCATGGAGAAATGGGATAGAGGCGAAGTCACCACCTCCTTCCCCCGAAGCTTTCATGACTTTGGCTGCGACCTTCTCGTGGGTTTGCTGGACCGGCTTTTGGTGTAGTCGATTCTGAGCTGGCCCACCTGTGTTTCATAGCAGTTCAGGTTGGAGCGGCCTTCGTGTTCCAACCACTTCGGAATTCGCAAGACGACATGGGCCACTGCGGCCAGTTGCGAACGCGCGTCGGTCGCATGCGCGGATTACCCTGGGTCTGTCCCCCCCCCACTGGCCTGTCTGACACAGCATTAGTAGTCAGTACTTGAATTGAATGCTTGAATTGAAGTGTACTTGACCATCATCATCTTTGGGCCGTGTCAGCGATCGGTCGATCGGCATGTACCTGCTTGAATCTGCACGGTCTGCTTAAGCTTGTTTCGATTGCCGACTGTCTCTAGAGGTGTGTTGCTCCGCTTCCGGTTCCGCACAGCTCCGGTTCCGGTTCCGCTTTAGGCAATTTTCGAGAAGTGGAATTGCCATAGGCGTCGCTTGTTCCTGTTCGCGCTCGTCCGCATTCTGGGCTTTGAGTACGAATTTCTGTGAGTGCAACGCGAATCAAATTGCTGCACGTACCATGCCCTATCTCAGTGACTGCAGATTTCTCTGACTTGTGTCTGTAGAATGTATAGCATACTGCTGCATGCAAAGGCAAGCGTCCGATGTGTGCAGTTTTCCCCGTCTACAAACACGATTCTGTATGTACATACCTAGTTGTGCCATTGTTGACAGTTTCGTTCAGCCGGCCAGACAGAGACCGGTTCGTCTACGTGCCTGCGCCTGACCTCAAGGCAGCGACAATTCTGGACCCGCCTTCGGCTCTGAGCACGCAAGGCCTGCCGTTCGACGTGCACAGCATCACCAACTACATCGGCATGGTCTACAAGGCGAGTAATCACTCGCAGAGAGTTGCAGACTTCACCAGCGCCCCCGGCCTGTCCACCCTGGACATTGTCAAGCTGAACAAACTCTACAAGTGCCGCAACCCACGAGTGGATAGAGCGTTGGCGCGCTGCCACAACACCCTGGGCGACGAATTCTGTGAAAAAGTCCAAATAGAGAACGAGTGCAAGGAAATGGGCCCCAAAAGATGCGAGCTCGCTTGCGGACTCTGCGAAGTCAGTCTGGACTTCTGAAAATTTCTGACGAAACAAAACAGGACTACATCTACTATGTACATACATACATATGTACTTCATTTGCAATGTGTCGACCCTATGACTACAATGCATGCCTTGTCATTGTTTGCTACATACCTATGTGCTACGCTGGTCGTACATGTGTCGCGAAAAGAACAGTGAGTGACTAGTATTTCTACTAAATCAGGGTGTACGCGTCAGCCAGCGTACAACCCTAATATGTGACGACTTCTCAATGCGGATATTTATCTACCTATCATCTACCTACTACCATCGAATCGATTTCTCGCGGCTTTGATTTATTTTTATTTTTATTTTATCATTTTATTTGAATTATTGTATTTGGGTAAATGTATTCGCATATTATTTGCATTGTTCTAATTTAAATTTGCGATCGCCTATAACTGTTGATTGCCTGAACGGATTTCGGCGCGTTATGGCTCAAAAGAAGCGCATTCGTCAGGGGACCATAAGTACCACAGCGCGTTTCGGAATTATTGCGCGTTAAGGGGAAACGTCCAAAAATGTCTCCAATTTGTGTCATTTTTTTCGTGTTCTCCACACAGTTTTTGGAGCACCACACAGTTTTTTTGAGTGGCGCGGGTAATCGGCGTGAAACGCAGCGTGTGTAAGCGACCCATGATCACAAATTCTTCCTCCAAAGGATTTCCGTATCGGTTGTACCAATGTCGAGAAACTGCCCATTTTATCCAATTATCGATTTTTTCGTTTGACATTTGGGCGGAAATTTGTGCCCTATAGGCGCTCTAACGGTGAGTCGCAGCGCTTCGCTGTAAAGGAGAAAGTTGGTTGTCTTGACCTGACTTGTGTTGCTTTGAACAATTGGACCAAGTTGAACGCACCAAAATGCCACCCCCCCCCCCATTATACTGATAGTGGGAAATGGCGATATTTCGGTGTGGTTAGGTCGGATGGTCTAAACACCAATAATAAAGTGGACGGCCCTTCAATTTAGAACATTTCATTCCTTGAAGTCAACACGCTCCAACGCACCAAAATATTTCCACTTCCGAGATAATCGATAAATAGCGATATCGGTTGCTCGGATCACTTCGGCTAAAACACAAAAGTTGACCGCCTCCACGCGTAGATCATTTTGATTCTTTACACCACTACGCTCCGACGAACCAATATGGCGCTGCAGATGCGACCAACAGCACCAACACCAGAGTGGGGCTGTGGCGTAGTCCGTAAGGCGTTGGACGCCTGACCACGAGGTCGGGGGTTCGACTCCTTGCTGGGTGAAAACCACGGCAACCCCCTTGGGCAAGGGGTTTAAGCCACTGCTCCGGTTTCTGGCTGTACCGTGGCTTCGGCCAAAAATCAGTGCCAGGTGGGGGCCCACCTTGCCTCGCGGACGTACAGAGCACCATACAGAGCACACGTCAACCAAACCTTAATTTTCCTTAAGGCAGAATTTCTTGTGTTTCAGTTCAGATAGATGCAGGCAAAAAGCATCCAAAGTTGTCCCCTTGCAATAGCACATGTTTGTGCAGAGCTAAACCTGTCCTCCATTGAATGGCTAATGCTTATACAGAGCAGACACAGATATTGAACCACTTTGGAGCACTTTGCAAGCAGGAGTCCTGAGTTGAAGTGGCTAGTGCGTACTATAATTTTTGCAGGATTCCAACGATGTCAATTGTCAACAAAACCGTACAGCTTTAGAATGGTTTCTGGCCAATCGCTTGTCAACTGCACGAGTTAATATATGTGGCACAACGACGACAAGATGGACAGGCAAAAGGCATCCAAAGTTGTACCCTTGCAATAGCACATGTTTGTGCATGTCAACCAAACCTTCCTTTTCCTGATAGGCTGATTTTCTTGTGTTTCAGTTCAGATAGATGCAGGCAAAAAGCATCCAAAGTTGTACCCTTGCAATTGCACATGTTTGTGCAGAGTAAACCTGTCCTCCATTGAATGGCTAATGCTTAGCATGTCAACCAAACCTTCCTCTTTCTGAAGGCTGAGTTTCCTGTGCTTCAGTTCAGATAGGTGCAGGCAATAAGCATCCAAAGTTGTACCCTTGCAATAGCACATGTTTGTGCAGAGTTAAACTGTCCTCAATTGAATGGCTAATGCTTAGCATGTCAACCAAACCTTCCTTTTCCTGAAGGCTGAGTTTCCTGTGTTTCAGTTCAGATAGGTGCAGGCAAAAAGCATCCAAAGTTGTACCCTTGCAATAGCACATGTTTGTGCAGAGTTAAACTGTCCTCCATTGTATGGCTAATGCTTAGCATGTCAACCAAACCTTCCTTTTCCTGAAGGCTGAGTTTCCTGTGTTTCAGTTCAGATAGGTGCAGGCAAAAAGCATCCAAAGTTGTACCCTTGCAATAGCACATGTTTGTGCAGAGTTAAACTGTCCTCCATTGAATGGCTAATGCTTAGCATGTCAACCAAACCTTCCTTTTCCTGAAGGCTGAGTTTCCTGTGTTTCAGTTCAGATAGGTGCAGGCAAAAAGCATCCAAAGTTGTACCCTTGCAATAGCACATGTTTGTGCAGAGTTAAACTGTCCTCCATTGAATGGCTAATGCTTAGCATGTCAACCAAACCTTCCTTTTCCTGAAGGCTGAGTTTCCTGTGTTTCAGTTCAGATAGGTGCAGGCAAAAAGCATCCAAAGTTGTACCCTTGCAATAGCACATGTTTGTGCAGAGTTAAACTGTCCTCCATTGAATGGCTAATGCTTAGCATGTCAACCAAACCTTCCTTTTCCTGAAGGCTGAGTTTCCTGTGTTTCAGTTCAGATAGGTGCAGGCAAAAAGCATCCAAAGTTGTACCCTTGCAATAGCACATGTTTGTGCAGAGTTAAACTGTCCTCCATTGAATGGCTAATGCTTAGCATGTCAACCAAACCTTCCTTTTCCTGAAGGCTGAGTTTCCTGTGTTTCAGTTCAGATAGGTGCAGGCAAAAAGCATCCAAAGTTGTACCCTTGCAATTGCACATGTTTGTGCAGAGTAAACCTGTCCTCCATTGAATCAGGGTGTATCAGGGCAGCGTACAACCCTAATATGTGAGCACTTCCTCAATGCGGTTTGTTGAATTTTCAGTCGCTTATAACTCTTGATTGCCTGAACGGATTGTGGCGAATGATAGCTCAAAAGAACCGCCTTCTAGACCGGAATCGAATGAGCCGTCTCGCGTTTTGGTACTCGAACGCGTTAAGACAAATTGTACAAAAAGGTTCCAAAAAAGTGGTGTTTTTTTTTTCATGTTCTGCACACACTTTTAGGGTCGCCGCTCTGGAACGCTACTGTTGATTGGGACGAAACTTGGCGTGAGCACGTAGTATATGATGGCAATTTTGTGCCCCAAGGTAAATTTATCTAGGTGCTTCGGATCTATAGTTATGGCCGATTTGGTCATTTTTCGAAACATAGTCGTTTTATTTTGGCCAAAACCCGACAAGAGTAAAAGTCGAAAAAAAGCTGAGTAAACCCCCAAATGTTTTTTGATTTTCGTGAACAGCTTTACAAAGAATGTCTGGGGCGCTTGCATGATATTTGAAATTCTCACCACATAATGAGATATTGGCAACCAAAATTTCGGCAAATCCGACCAAAAAAAGTTTGTCACCTATAGGCGCTTCAACCGTTCATGACACCGCTGTGCTGTAATGACAAAAGTTAATCGTCCAGACTTGGAATAGGTTACTTTCGACAAATGGGAGCGCTCCGATGCCCGTGTCTCTGTCAGCCCTCTTCGAAAGGCCTTTTTTTAGGTGTTTTGTTCCAAAAGTTTGTTAGCTACAGACGCTTCAACCCTTCGTCGCAGAGCTGTGCTGTAATGATGAAAGTTACTGGTCTGGACCTGGAATAGGTCACTTTCGAGAATGGGAGCGCTCCGATTTCCATGTTTCGCAGCTCGACCCTCTTGGCGCACCCCCATTTTGGGCAAAATTTGGATCTATGATCGTGCATTATTTTTCGTTTCCTGAACGAATTCTGGCGCGTGATAGCTCAAAAGAAGCGCATTCAAAGGGGGAATCGATTAAGTCATAACACGCTTCCATACGCTTGTGCATTACCGAGAAGTTTTTGGAGATGGCAGGACGCACTTTACATAACAAGCTTCTTGGTTCGTCGCCCACTCGCGCCTGCATCAATTGGACGGAAACCTCGCAGGCATCTATGCTCCACATAAAAAATGAAATCGTCGGAGGGACTCTTGCTACATGCCAGCTATGGTTTACTGGTCACATTCTTCTTTTTACCATGTTCCCTAAATCAAGAGGTCGCTGGTTCGAATCCCAGTAACGCCTGCCTGTGCCTTTGCACGTGTCCCCTTGGGAAACCCGTCAGCGTTGCTTTACTGCAGTGTCTCCAGTCCATTCCACATTTTTTGTCTCTTTTCTAGGTTCTTTTACCAGAATTTTGGTAATTTTTTGAGCTGGGAAAAATATTAATGGACGAATGCTCGCTACAGCCCCTGATACATGAAAATGACACATCTGCACACCCGCACGCGCGCACGCGCGCGCGCGCACGCACGCACGCACGCACGCACGCACGCACGCACGCACGCACGCACAATGTGTACAGTGGTACACGCTTTTCATAAGCTTTAGTTATGGTGCAACACTGAGCATGCGTCCGTTCTGGTCTGCTGCTGTGGGTTTGTATGTTCGTGCGTGCGTGAGTTTTTGATTAATCTTTCTTTTACGAAAAAACACTGTATTAAGGAAAATTTTGCAGGTGGCTGCAAAAAAAGGAGAATATGTGACGCTCCTTCAGGCCCAGTTTAAAAAAACGCGGTATTAAAAGTAGCCACTTCATCAGATGATCAGCTTCAGTTTGGACAAACCGTGTATAATCGAACCAAGCGCAGCAACACGTCACATATTCGGCGTTTGTTGTGCGAGCCATCGCACACAGCCACAACACTACCACTATCAATCCACCCTCACAAACTCTTTCATCTCTCTGACGATGCGCATCATTCATTAGGCATCGTATGGATGGACAGGGCACACAGCCAAAGATTCTGCATAAATAATTTCGCTACCCTGACCATCTTAAATTTTTAATATGTGGCTTGCCCTTACAGTAAGTGATATGCACCATCCATTCACGATCTTGAGTACCAAGTACATTGTATACCCTACATTCAATCTTCGATTCTCGTTCATCTTTGTTCTGCTTCTGTTAGCCTGTGCCTATGGACGGACGGAACTGCCATCTGTAGACGTCCAGTCAAGGACAAGGCCCGCTCTCTTCTCTGAGTCCAAGGAATGGAAGGCCTCGGTCCTCATGCAGCCTGGACTGCCTTTCCAGTGATCCAAGCGAGCACAACAAACGCCGAATATGTGACGTGTTGCTGCGCTTGGTTTGTACACGGTTTGTCCAAACTGAAGCTGATCATCTGATGAAGTGGCTACTTTTAATACCGCGTTTTTTCAAACTGGGCCTGAAGGAGCGTCACATATTCTCCTTTTTTTGCAGCCACCTGCAAAATTTTCCTTAATGGCTAATGCTTAGCATGTCAACCAAACCTTCCTTTTCCTGAAGGCTGAGTTTCCTGTGTTTCAGTTCAGATAGGTGCAGGTAAAAAGCATCCAAAGTTGTACCCTTGCAATTGCACATGTTTGTGCAGAGTAAACCTGTCCTCCATTGAATGGCTAATGCTTAGCATGTCAACCAAACCTTCCTTTTCCTGAAGGCTGAGTTTCCTGTGTTTCAGTTCAGATAGGTGCAGGCAAAAAGCATCCAAAGTTGTACCCTTGCAATAGCACATGTTTGTGCAGAGTTAAACTGTCCTCCATTGAATGGCTAATGCTTAGCATGTCAACCAAACCTTCCTTTTCCTGAAGGCTGAGTTTCCTGTGTTTCAGTTCAGATAGGTGCAGGCAAAAAGCATCCAAAGTTGTACCCTTGCAATAGCACATGTTTGTGCAGAGTTAAACTGTCCTCCATTGAATGGCTAATGCTTAGCATGTCAACCAAACCTTCCTTTTCCTGAAGGCTGAGTTTCCTGTGTTTCAGTTCAGATAGGTGCAGGCAAAAAGCATCCAAAGTTGTACCCTTGCAAGTGCACATGTTTGTGCAGAGTTAAACTGTCCTCCATTGAATGGCTAATGCTTAGCATGTCAACCAAACCTTCCTTTTCCTGAAGGCTGAGTTTCCTGTGTTTCAGTTCAGATAGGTGCAGGCAAAAAGCATCCAAAGTTGTACCCTTGCAATAGCACATGTTTGTGCAGAGTTAAACTGTCCTCCATTGAATGGCTAATGCTTAGCATGTCAACCAAACCTTCCTTTTCCTGAAGGCTGAGTTTCCTGTGTTTCAGTTCAGATAGGTGCAGGCAAAAAGCATCCAAAGTTGTACCCTTGCAATTGCACATGTTTGTGCAGAGTAAACCTGTCCTCCATTGAATGGCTAATGCTTAGCATGTCAACCAAACCTTCCTTTTCCTGAAGGCTGAGTTTCCTGTGTTTCAGTTCAGATAGGTGCAGGCAAAAAGCATCCAAAGTTGTACCCTTGCAATTGCACATGTTTGTGCAGAGTTAAACTGTCCTCCATTGAATGGCTAATGCTTAGCATGTCAACCAAACCTTCCTTTTCCTGAAGGCTGAGTTTCCTGTGTTTCAGTTCAGATAGGTGCAGGCAAAAAGCATCCAAAGTTGTACCCTTGCAATTGCACATGTTTGTGCAGAGTTAAACTGTCCTCCATTGAATGGCTAATGCTTAGCATGTCAACCAAACCTTCCTTTTCCTGAAGGCTGAGTTTCCTGTGTTTCAGTTCAGATAGGTGCAGGCAAAAAGCATCCAAAGTTGTACCCTTGCAATAGCACATGTTTGTGCAGAGTTAAACTGTCCTCCATTGAATGGCTAATGCTTAGCATGTCAACCAAACCTTCCTTTTCCTGATAGGCTGATTTTCTTGCATTTCAGTTCAGATAGATGCAGGCAAAAAGCATCCAAAGTTGTACCCTTGCAATAGCACATGTTTGTGCAGAGTTAAACTGTCCTACATTGAATGGCTAATGCTTAGCATGTCAACCAAACCTTCCTTTTCCTGATAGGCTGATTTTCTTGCATTTCAGTTCAGATAGATGCAGGCAAAAAGCATCCAAAGTTGTACCCTTGCAATAGCACATGTTTGTGCAGAGTTAAACTGTCCTACATTGAATGGCTAATGCTTAGCATGTCAGCACATGTCAACCAAACCATAATTTCCTGAAGGCAGAATTTCTTGCGTTCCAGTTCAGATAGATGCAGGCAAAAAGCATCCAAAGTTGTCCCCTTGCAATAGCACATGTTTGTGCAGAGTTAAGCCTGTCCTCCATTCAATGGCTAATGCTTATACAGTTCAGACATCAACCAAACCTTCCTTTTCCTGATAGGCTGATTTTCTTGTGTTTAAGTTCAGATGGGTGCAGCCAAAAAGCATCCAAAGTTGTACCCTTGCAATAGCACATGTTTGTGCAAAGCTAAACTGTCTATTGAATGGCTAATGTTCAAACAGAGCACACGTCAACCAAACCTTAATTTTCCTGATAGGCTGATTTTCTTGTGTTTCAGTTCAGATAGATGCAGGCAAAAAGCATCCAAAGTTGTCCCCTTGCAATAGCACATGTTTGTGCAGAGTTAAACCTGTCCTCCATTGAATGGCTAATGCTTATGCAGAGCAGACACAGATATTGAACCACTTTGGAGCACTTTGCAAGCAGGAGTACTGAGTTGAAGCGGCTAGTGCATACTATAATTTCTGCAGGATTCCAACGATGTCAATTGTCAACAAAACCGTAAGGTGTTGTCAAACCGCTACAGCTTTAGAATGGTTCGCTTGTCGCCAATCGCTTGTCAACTGCACGAGTTAATAGGTATGTGGCACAACGACGACAAGAGTGGACAGAGACGACAGAGCTGTGGTTCGGGAAGTCGAAGGTTCGGTGAGCAGTACGTCGCGCTTGAGCGACACAAAAGCTATAGTTGTCAAAATGCACGACGCCTTGACTCTCTGACAGCATTTGGTCTTTGGCTCGTTCCACCAGTCGCGTCCTGACTGGCTGTCTTGAACAGTTTCAGAAGCGCTGCTGGAGTGATCTCGGCATAGGCATTTCTTGTAGCTTTGGACATGGCCAACAGGAAGTACGGATTCATCCAGGTGAATGCGGCCAGGCTGATTCTGAATCTGAAAGTCATGTGCTGCACGCTTTGCACGGTACATGCCTATTGCATCAATGCATACACTGCACGCGCCATACGATTTCTGGATTACTACTACTGAAGTGTAAGTTGAAACGCACACAATTTGAAAAGCTTTTTTGGCGCTTGTTGAGTCTGCCGGCAGGACCATAATTAGTATGATGGCCACCACTACTACCATTTGCAAAGCTGCTGTCATGCAAGCAGAAATGGCGAGCTTCACTTCCACCCAAGTTGCCACTTTGCTGCCGTGGCCATGACGGAAGCTGTTCTTGACTAGCATCGCTGTGAATGTAAACGAGTAGCAGATGAAGCAGAGCAGAGCTCCGACAAACATCGGTAATAGAGCCAGAGTGTTGGCTGCATTCTGAATAGAGATTTCGAGTGTGCACGTACGATTTACTTTTTTTACTTTTTTACTTTATTTTTTTTCACGACAACCACCTGACACAGCACAATGGCCGTTAACTGAATCATCAGATCACAGGGCGGCGCCGCATACACAACAGTGGGCGTTGTTCTGCCGCGAGGCAAGGTGGGCCCCCACCTGGCACTGATTTTTGGCCGAAGCCACGGTACAGCCAGAAACCGGAGCAGTGGTTTAAACCCCTTGCCCAAGGGGGTAGCCGTGGCCTTGCCCAGCAAGGAATCGAACCCCCGACCTAGCGGTCAGGAGTCCAACGCCTTACGGACTACGCCACAGCCCCACAAATACTTTACATTCCAATACAATTACAATACTACGATTTCTTTTGCCAATTTGGGCACTCACTGCGGCCGCAACATCAAGATAGATCTCCTGCGTTGTTTCATTTTGTTTGAAGACTTGAATTTCCACTGCAGTAAAAATAACAGGTGGTAGCTCCAGACAATATATTGCAAGAATCCACACTAATGTGGTCTTCGGCCCGAAAATCTAGACAGGGCCGCGTTACAGTGTAAAATCATTGAATGTGAATAACGTATAATTCTAATTCTCATTACTAATTCTCCAGTAATGTGTTAATCAAGTAGTGCCTTACCCATTGAATTTTTTTGAAGTTGAAGTTGAAAGTTCAACAGCAGATGGATCATTTAAGAATTTCGTCGACAAATTGTTAGTGAACAGCAAAAACATTTGATATAGGTAATAAGCTTTTTCTATGTTTGCACTTTGTGCATTTTGCACCGCACTTGAGAGCGCAAAGCAAAGCTCACGTTTCACTTTAGCAAATCAGCCTACCAAAGGATCTAGGGAACATGATTGCTCGAACATTCCTGATTCACTGTTTACACTTGGCAAAACATGTTGTGTCAACAAACCTTCTCAAGCTTCGCTGGAAACAACAGCCCAATCATCCTATTGACGGCAATCATCAAAACTGCCAAAATTTGCCAGAGGAACAGGAAGGCTTGTATGGCGCTCACGCTGCTCACATAGATGGCGTGACTGCAGTGTTCAACGCACCAAGATACCAAGGCAGCTTTGGCGCCAAAATTCGTGGCCACGATTTGCAAACAGTCGCCAATGGCCGAGGGGATCGTTGTTGCCGTTTCTAATTTTGCATGCATGAAGAAAAATTTTGTGTGCCTTCTATGTACATGTACATTCTATATTGTAGGACTGACGTAGCCGGACCAGGGGGGGTTTGGCGTTCCACCCCTAGCAAGGAATGTACATGGGTCCGCCACACCCACCCCTGGTTACAATTGCAATGCATTGTCCTAGTTTTTGCATTAAAATATGCTACGATTCTCCAGTCTCGCGCATTTGAAGTAAATACTTACTCTAATGTTGTATATTTTGTCTTGTCTCCTTTTGGGCCAAATGACAATTTTTTGAGGAATACGGCAAATAGCAAAAGTGGACCATCTGCTACGCGATTTGAGCACTTGGCTCAATTTGAAATCTTGGATGCGCCACTGCAATAATGTATAAAGTATAGGGTGTTTTTTTTAAATTATCACATTTCTTTTTTGAATAACTTTCGTTTCCTTTTTCGGATTGTTATGAAATTTTGAAAACTTATGATCAAGACTTTGGGATTTTGTCTGAAAAAAGAATCGTCGAATTCGGTTGAGGATACCGAGAGTTATAGCGCTCCAAATCAGATGTCGCTTTTTGGGCAGATTTCACATGGCGAACAACCTGGGCCGTTGGGTTGGTATGGAGTGGGGGAGGGCGGATGGAGAGGGGGCGGTTTCAGTCGTGTCGTCGTGTTACTGTGCGCCGACCGTATTGAACGAGCTGCGCCAGCCAAAAGCAAAGTTTGGCTTTTGAAATTTGGCATACAGTACAGGATAGTTACGATTCAAACGATTTCGTTTGTAAATTCTGCCCACAAAGCGACATCTGATTTGGAGCGCTATAACTCTCGGAATCCTCAACCGAATTCGACGATTCTTTTTTCAGACAAAATCCCAAAGTCTTGAGCATAAGTGTTCCAAATTTCATAACAATCTGACAAAGGAAACAAAAGTTATTCAAAAAAGAAATGTGATAATTTAAAAAAAACACCCTTTTATATGCATCTCTTATGCCACAATGCAACGACCAGCTCGCCAGAAAGAGACAGAGTCGGAAGTAAGAGCTGTTGAATGGCGAGACGCGACGTTTGCGGACCAAAATGACAATCAGCAGCAAGTAGAGCAGGAAGGACGGCACCGAGGCTGCCAACAAAAACTTTTCCGTGACTAGCAACACGTCGGTCATTGTCGAACGCCTAAAATTGATCAGGTTGATCAGTAGCGATCGGATGTACGCGCTAGCATCCACGCACGAGTGCTATTGCTAGCACTCCTCCAATAGACGCCCCCCTCCCTTCCGATGAATGCCCAGTGTGGAAGAAGGTTAAAAATCAAAATGAAGACACCCTGGGCGTTTACTGGGGGATTTACGGTAAGTGACGCTACACACTCGGCTACAGCTCACTTCCATAAACCGACAGCCAAATGGGAGCGCAGCTTGTGGGGCTGTGGCGTAGTCCGCAAGGCGTTGTGGGGGCTGTGGCGTAGTCCGCAAGGCGTTGGATTCCTGACCGCGAGGTCGGGGGTTCGATTCCTTGCTGGGCAAGGCCACGGCTACCCCCTTGGGCAAGGGGTTTAAACCACTGCTCCGGTTTCTGGCTGTACCGTGGCTTTGGCCAAAAATCAGTGCCAGGTGGGCCCACCTTGCCTCGCGGCAGAACAACGCCCACTGTTATGTATACACGGCGCCGCTCTGTGATCCTGTGATCCAGTTTACGGCCATTGTGCTGTGTCGTTGGTTGTCGTCAAAATAAAGTAAATAAAAATAAAAAAAGTTTTAAATCGCAGTTCGTCTACTATTGTACGTTGCGTGTTTCAACTACGCGACTCTAAGATGTGCTCCGATTTGGAGTCGTGATTACAGCCTCCATGCCGCAAATTGAATAGCATCCGCCAGAGAAGTTCACGATGGTCACGTCAATTTTCAAGTGCGCTTTTAGCAACGGGCAATTGCAATTAAAGCGGGCGGGATTTCGCAGGTCCAATTATTAGCGCTGTGCGTCTAGTTGGACCGGAACAAAAAGCGCGCTTATAATTGGACGTGTGCTTCTATGTTGTCAACTACTACGTACATGGCCTGATAGGTGTGCTTTTAATCGGACAGGTGCTTCTAATCGCCGGTCTACGGTGGTGTGGTTGCTTTGTCCCCGCCGAGTACTCGGGCGGCGATGTACATATACCGTAAACCCTATAATTAGCCCCCCGGGGGCTAATTTTTTCGTTCGAGCTCTAGGAGGGTGTATAAGTATAGGGGGGGGGGCTAAATAATGGGGGGGCGGATAAACTGGAAGTGTCGATGAGTGGGAAGATGTGTGGGCAAAAAGGCGCGTGGAGGCGATTTTTAAGGGAAAAAGGCGCTGTGCACACACGTTGGTACACTCTAACACACTCTCACACAGTCTCACATGCACATACGTGTACATACATACACATACGCGACCATACATACACCCAGACATGGAAACATGTACGTTTTAGACGATGGTCCATTTAGGGAGGGGGTGTAATTATTGGGGGGGGGGCTTATTAACTCAAAGTGGTCTTGGGAGGGTGTATTATTATAGGGGGGGGGGGTAATCATAGGGGGGGGGCTAATTATAGGGTTTACGGTAGATCAGTACTCTGGGGGTCTGACGTTCGAGCCATGAACGTTACGTTACTCGAGCATGGGCGCTAACCTAACATGCACTGTCGATACCTGGCACCGATATGCATGCGAAAAAACCTTGTAACGGATGGAACGCGAAAATATAAGGTGCATCGTTTTAAACGATTCGCTTTGACAAGCAATGCTCCTGTTTCAATGCGATCGCGTGCCCACATGCAATCAAGATTTGTGTTTATACCGCCTCTATATGTACATATCATCGAGCTGGAGCCCAGACTTGGGCAATTCTGAAGAAAACCTTACATTTGTTGAGGTCCAAAAGCATATAAAGGGTAGTGGCAAACTGGAACAACTAGGGTTGATTTTTGGCGTGCACGCACGTGTATGTACCTACATGTAGATTGCACCTTTCGACTCTGACCCCTCCCTCCCCTCTTTAAAAAAACGAGGATGCCAACTTCTCTGTACTCGGTGACCAAGGGGGGGGGGCGGAGGGCACTCTTTGCTTAGTGCTGAACGTGTGCATAGGTTTTACATACGTGCTCACCTACCGGTATATGTAAATGGCCGACTTATCTGTGCCGACCAATGGTTGACTTTTAATGCCCTTTAAGCTAATATTTAGTTCAGTTTACAGTAATTGAAACGCAATTTAAATATACCTTCTCATGCGTGTCTACCTTGGATATGGTGGGTAGTGTCCGTTCTGCTACTGCCAGCTTTTCGGTCTATAAAACTCGCTTAACAGAATTTGCCAAGAAGTTAGGTGGCTGACCTTGGGAACTCAGCACGCCCACACTCAAAACGGCACCGGTGTCTTCTCCAACATAATTTTCTTTCTGGTTTGGGTTTTTTTTGAGATTGCTATTTGAGCCCCAATTTGTTTTACAATACCAGATGGGGCCCACGTCTAGGTACACTGTCTACTCTACTGCTTCCAGTCCCACTGCAGCGGTTCGGCCTTTGCCCTACGTCTCATGTTTCCCCTCAAGGATTTCTACCACTACGTGGGCGGTCAATTCATCTGGATGCTTTGGATATTGGTAACTGGACCACGCGCGTACGTATCTGATCCACAGGGCTCGTTCTGACGAGGGCCCCCCTGTGGACAGCCAATTCTTGTCAACGGTAGGGCCCGAAACAAGAATTGGCTCTGCCAGACGGGAATTAATTGTTATTTACTTCGCTAATTTATTTTAATTTTTTAGGCTTGCAGATGGCTTGTTGCAAGATTCATTCTCTATTGCTATACCATTTCGCATTTTATATTATCTTTCTGCACCTGAGGAGTAAATGATATAAAGGAGTTTAGGGCTTGACTGACGTTGGCCAGACGACGCAATGGGAACTGCGGGCAGGCGCGTTGTCTAATGGTCTGAGAAATGCTCTTTCTAAGTAACTCGGATTTCCTTAACTATTGTACTTCTTACATTGCATCAAAATGGCCATTAGTAGCTCTATCAGTCTACCTATATCTCTACCTACACAACCCATACCATCAACAGGCTTGGGCAAAATAAAAAAAACTTTAAAAAAACAAGCAAAACTGAAATTTTTTTTAATTAAAAAAAATTTGTCAAAATTGTCCAAAAAGTGCTAAAAACGAGGCAACAACGTTGGTTTTAGTGCGTTTAAAGCCTATATAACTACTTAGGCAGCATGAATGAGCTAAATAACCATAATTAGCACTATTGGAGGTGTTCTGGAGTCTGTCAAACCAAGTCTCGACCGTCATAGTCGTAGTCCGACCCAAGAAAAGAACTATCAGTAGTCAAAAAGTTGACTAAAGTCTACTTCTAATGGCTTTTAATGCCTTAGTTCGCTGTTATTGACACTCTACTAGGCCTAAAACACCTTCTGCAATACTGATTTGACATATAAAACGGTCTCTGAGAACATTTAATAAAAAAGTTTAAAAAAATTATTATTATAAAAAAAATTATACAAAAAAAATTTTTTTTAACCAAGCCTGACCATCAACAAGGCTGCACGCACGGGTCGGAATATAGGTGGGCGGATGGGAGGGGGGGGGGGGGTGCAGGCCAGATGACAGATCAAAAACCCGCAAGCGTCGCCATTCTCTCGAGCGTTTTTTTTATGTAAATTTGGAAAATTTTGAAATGTCGTAAAGCCGTCGTACGTAGGTAGTCAGTCATAAGCAGTCGTCGCAGCGCAGCACATGTGAACAGTTGTTATTTATACGGCGCCGCCTTGTGATCTTGTGATCCAGTTACGGCCATTGTGCTGTGTTGTTGGTTGTCGTCAAAAATAAAGTGTTTTTTTGTAATGACCGCCCACGTCAGAGGGTCTATCGAAAAGAAGGCCTATGAACTTAAAGTGGTCTTAGGAGGGTGTATAATTGTAGGAGGGGGGGTCTAAAAATGGGGGGGGCTAATTATGGGGTTTACGGTAATATATAGATATATATATATATATATATTGAATGAAACCGGGGACGAGGACGGAGGGGAGAGTGCGTGGATCCCACACCACTGAGAGTTTGGGATTTATAAAAACCAGAGTTTACAGGCGAAAACGCTATGCCCGAAGCCATTTATTAACGCTCTTTAAACGCTAAAAAGTGTTCAAATACATTGCCGCAGGCACCAATTTTTGGCATTTCTTTTATGGAAAATTGGCTTGAGGTGCAGAAAGAACAAAGGACAGAGAGGAGATGTGAGGGGGGGGGGGGGCGTGGGGAGTAGTGGCGCCGCTAGAGGTTGGCTGGCAAGTTGCAATTGCCCCTCAGTAACAGATTAATTTGTCTCTTCCAGACAGAACGCGCGGTCACAGCGGCAGCGGCACCTTCTCAGGTCGCCGCATCTTACCGCGTGCCCCCACCGTTGGCGCCTACCGCCAGTGAATTTTCAGCCATATTTCTATATTTTTTAAATTTAAAAGCTTTTCAACTCCAGCAAGGGCACCGGCGGCGACAGGGTGAAGGCCGGATTGGCGGCGGCGGCTGCCATCCGCGGCTCGTACCTCGCGTGCGAGGCGGACAGGAAGGTGTTACAGTGTCCGCGACAAAAGGGCCCCACCTGGCGGTTAACCGCGTTTACGCGTTTATGGGCGGTTGTACACACAAAAGATAGGCGTGGCAGCGCGCGCGCGTTCGCGCTCCGAGCCTCTGCGCACGCACGCACGCAAGGCACAAACACAAGTACAGGCAAAGACGAGTGATCCCCTTGCACTCACAACTTTTCTGCGATTGAAGTAGTACTGCCGTCCTTCGTAGGGAATGCCCTCGCTCCACGCTTTTGCCGAACGGTACGCACCGACGCGCGCACGCGCGCACGCACTCTCGCACGCACACACCGACGCACGCACGCACGCACGCACGCACGCACGCACGCACACACGCACCTTGGCCGCGCAGAGGGCCGCGTAGGACGCGTCGACAACGATCATGCTGATGGTGGTGGCGTGGCGTCCTCGCTAGAATGACTGTTGTCCAAAATGAAATATGCCAAAATGGCTCACGCTAAAAACGCCATGTGACAAGCAAATTGATTGTTCATGCCATTGTATGCTGTTATAGACAATCCTTTTTTCAAAGTGGACTCCACATCAACTGCAACGCTGTTATGCAATCGTTTTTCGAAGTGGACTCCACTCAATGCTCTTATACAATCCTTTTTTCAAAGTGGACTTCAGCAATGCGCGAATACCATTTTTTTCTTTTCAAGCTCAATTTCTGTCTACGGAAGTCACATATTCCCCTTTTTGCAGCTGCCTGCAAATTTTTCCTTAATTATCCTTTCAACAACATCCAGCTGCACCAGCGCAATTAGCACAGGAAGCAAGCCAAAAAAAGTACCCTAAAACACAGAGCAGCAAATGTCAAAGTGACACATTTAAGCGTAGTTTTTGTTTGATTGATTACTAAAACCCAAAAGAAACTACTGCATTCGTACTGTACGCAGCTGTACCTAGGTATGACTGAACGAAGAACACTACAAAAAACCGCGCATCAACTCATCTTAAAAGTAACTGCTGCGCACACCCTTCTGCAACAATATCAACCAAGTACCACTGTGTGCACGTGCACTATACATAGGTGCATGTTTTGCGATAGTCCAAGGCAAACGCTAGGCCCTTTGCGTTTTCCTAAAAACACCTTTGTCTGCGCTATGTTTTGCACACGTGGCGCCGCGAGCTGTTCCACTAGCGAGGAAAACTTTCTCCCCCCCCCCAACAGATTGCGGCAGTTGGCGAAACGTGACGCAAGCTCAGGAACATTGTACGTGTGCGTGGGCAAAGTTGTCTTTTTCCTGCATATTCGCAACACACCGCACGTCATATGCCACGGCAAGTTTCACAAGCGGGGTGACTGTGATGTGACTGTGCTGCGAGTGTGACTGTTGTTGACGACATGCGAATTCACGCGAGACGCCGCGCCGCGTCCAGTTCGCACAAATCGTTTGGAAAGTACACTGTGCACCGAAGTACAAGCTTCGCATTCGCGAGTACACTGTATTTTATTTCATTTCTACCTGGGCTTTTTTGCAGTTGCGTTTTAGATTCACAATTTGATCAAAACGAGCAGGGCAGATGATGACTACTCGTTCAATTTGGGTACGTGGTACTCAGCCTTGGCCGAGATCACGAGCGTGTGCTTTCGCAGTTCCAACTTTGGTTCCACTACGACGACGTCTTTGAAGGCTGGAATGGGCAGGCCCTTCTTGAGGAGCTCGTTGATCGGATCCACCAGCTTGTCCTTCAGTCCGTCAATTAGCTCCTGAGAGTCAGCGTGACACATCGCTAGGGCGCACGCACGCACGCACGCACGCACGCACGCACGCACGCACGCACGCACGCACGCACGCACGCACGCACGCACGCACGCACCGGCACGCACGCACGCACGCACCGGCACGCACGCACCGGCACGCACGCACCGGCACGCACGCACGCACGCACGCACCGGCACGCACGCACGCACGCACGCCAAGCACGCACGCACGCACGCACGCACCGGCACGCACGCACCGGCACGCACGCACGCACGCACGCACGCACGCACGCACGCACGCGCGCACGCACGCACGCGCGCACGCACGCACGCACGCACGCACGCGCGCACAGGAACCGAAACGTTGCACGGCAAGTGAGAGCACCTGCAGATTCTCTGTGTCAGGCTTGTCCTTGCCACCCGGTGCGTCGACCGACTCGATCCTCAGGCTCGTGCCCTTCATCTCGGCCACGAGTCGCATCTTGCCCATCGCCTTCTCCGTCTTGATGTCGAAGCTGCTCTTCGCCTTGATCGTCACGTCTAAACCGGTGCGTACATGTACCTACATGTGCGGATACAGTACAGGCACATGCAAATCTGCATACCGTATTCGTAGTGCTCCACGCCCTCCTTGTCGATGGCGTAGACCTGGACGCGCATGGGACTGGAGAAAGTGATGCCGCCCGAGGTGATTTCCACCGTCGGCCGAGCGCTCGCCACCTTCGATGCGGCGTTCAGCACGAGTTTGCCTGAATTCTCGTGTTGCCTATTCTGAGTTGGGACTGGAAGTACCATATGCTTTTTGTCGGTAAGTGCGAACCTTTGCCCCCTTGGTAGACTCTGAGAGCCGGGAAGAGGATACCCAGACAGATGTCGGGCAGGTCGCAGTCCAACTTCAGCAGTTCAGCATGCTCGCCCCCGTCCAGCTGTCACGGCGCGGGTTGGCATTTGGCAGCGTGCCAACAGAAAGACAACTGACTCAGTAGAAATCACTCACGACTCGCTTGAAGACTCCACCCTGCTGCGCGTGGTAAAGAAACGAGTTGAGAATATAGTCGGAGCCGTAGAAGTACACCAAATAATCGTCCTTCGCGTCCGTGGCGTAGTCGAGCGCCGGCGCCGAGAAGGGTGTCGTCTCGCCTTTGCGCCTAAAGGACCTCGCAAAATTAGGACCTTACTTTCAGCCTAAGTTGACCATACAGATATGGATGTGGAAAGCGTGTTGCGCTTGAAGCACGCCACATGGTATACTGTACACACAGTATGAAGACGCATCATTTGCGTGCTAATGTCCATTAGCAGTTGTGGGTACATTACGGTAGAATGCCGAAATCACGCAAACCCACCGTATCTCTCCCTTCTGCATGGTCTGCACGTAGAGATCTTTGCCGATCGGATCGCTAACGAACGAGTAGTCGGCTTCGAATTTCTGACCCTTCAAGTCGAACCCGAAGGCAGTGGGCATTTTCTCGAGGTACTGGTTGGCGTCCTTCTCGAGGCGGCTGCAAATTTGCATATACCGTACTCTGCGCGGTACTAATCTATGTATGTTGTAGGACCTCTCGGTTTGCGCGCGCGCGCGCACGCACGCACGCACGCACGCACGCACGCACGCACGCACGCACGCACGCACGCACGCACGCACGCACGCACGCACGCACGCACGAACGCACGTACGCACGCACGCACGCACGCACGCACGCCAAGCACATACACCGTGTAATGGCCATGATGTGTGCCCACCTCTTGACAATGGGACAGGCGGCGTTTTCCACCGATAGCTTCACAACTCCGTTCAGAGCTCCAAAGAGAAGGCCGGACAACAAGTTGAAGAAGAAACCTGAAAACTTTTTACTACCAATGAGAACTCGACACCCCTGAAATCGTGAATCAAACCCAGAATGCCGCCCTTCTTGACCTTGGCCTTGACCTTGCCCACTCCCAGATTGCACAGCACGTCCTCGAGTTTGAGCGTGCCCTTGTCTGATCGGCGGATCTTGACTCCGATCTGAATAGCCAAACAAATCGCGTGCGTGCGTGCGTGCGTGCGTGCGTGCGTGCGTGCGTGCGTGCGTGCGTGCGTGCGTGCGTGCGTGCGTGCGTGCGTGCGTGCTTGCTTGCGCATCAATCTTTTCCAAAAAAAGCATACAGCGTTCTTGTCGAGGTTAGCCGTAGCGGCCAATTTCCCCCTGAGCTTGAAGGTGAAGATGAACTTGTAGCTGGCGTCGATGTCGCCCTCAATGTCCACGCCACCCGAGTCGCCTTCCAGATTAAAAGAACCTGAAATCAAGTGGCTTCTCGTGATCTTTTTATTTTTGACGTTCGTAGAAAATGTTAGGTGGCTCCATTAAATTGTGGTATTTCACAATGTATTTAGAAACACTGCGCTGGTGTATTCTACACTGCGCAGTCCAGCCATACATACAATGTAGGTGTGCGCCTCCGTACACCAGCGGTCCGCATGTAGTACATACAAGTCTGGCATAGAGAATGCATTACATAGAAGAGCAAGCGACGAAAACAACGCACCATCCTTGAAGCTTGGCGCAAACACCGGAACGTCAAATCGCTTGATCTTGATGTCGGTGACCTTGACGTGGCCCTTGTCGAAGCTCTGTTCGATGTCGGGAATCTTCGGCAGCTTGTCCACGTACTTCTCCAAGTACTTGGCCGCAGACTAGAGATTGACGACATCGAACAGTGTACTGCATACTGTGACTGTGAGTTTGCGCGTTGGCAATGGACGCATGCGCAACACTCCCAATGTGCGAGAATGCCCCCCCCCCCACAAATAACAACCTGCTGTGGAGGGTCAGCACAGCATGGGGGGGGGGGAGGGAACCCCAAAACTCCCAATCCGCGTACCTCCCCATTCACTAGGTGGGAAGGGAGTAGGAAAAAGGAGGGGGCTACCGTATCTAGCCAGGGTCGATACCGTACAGTGCGCACATAGAGGGGCGAGGGGTGGGGAATACTGCACCTCAAAGGCGAACTTGATGCCCTTGGCAGAAAGGCGGATGCTGAAACCGGGTTCTTCGGAATTGCCCCAGGCAACCAGCGTCACCAAAGCGCAAAGGAGCAGCAGCGTTTTCATGACGCGCGTTGCTTGCGGTTACAGCCGCTCTCAACGGTTGTTTGCGCGAGAAATAGGGGAACACTGGCGTTGGCTGCGCAAAATAGCCGACAGCCAGCTTTTTCAACACCCTGATAAGAACGCGGAGAGGCTAGCAAGCCGGGGCGTTGCCCTAATGCCCTGAATGCGATGCTAACCTGGGCGAGAAATTCTCACCGTCGCTTGCGAGCTGTTAGGACGTGCTAAACGTGATTTGTTGAGTAGAGGATTGAGTGTTCAAGTTCAATGCACGCTGTTAGCGGCTAACAGTTCGGCAGTAACAACTCGTCAACTCGCCGCGCAAAGTGTTAGCCGACAGAAGTGTGGAATGGAATGCGGTTTTACCAAACGTTCCGTCCGCGGCGCCGCGGCGGTTTAGCGGTTGCCGCAACGCCTCTTAGGTCTCTATCCTTTCGACATGGTCAGACGCGTGGCTTCCTTTGTAGATAAGAGGTGGCACAAGGTAGAGGGGCGAGACGGTGCGGAAAACCACAAATCGTGAACATCAGGAAGAAGCAAAAAAACGGCGAGCTGTCAGCGCGGGGTGAAAAGCGACTGAGAAAGACAGACGGGAATGCACCAGCCCCGTCGTCTCGTGTTCATTTCGGCGGCAATCCACGCACGCACGCACTTGCGCACACCCAACCACGCCACGCAATTGGGACAATAATCTGTTCGTGCGTCGGAGACCACCTATAAAAAGGTATAACTGCGAATTGCTCGTTTTCACTGGCGGATCCAGGGGTGGGGGAAAGGGGGAATTCCCCCTCCCGAAATCGGAAATCTAGGGGGGAAAAGGGGGGAAGCCTTTAGGCGGTGGGAGAAGAAACACGCCTAGTGGGCCTAGTTTTCAGCATAAAATTGCTTGTAGGTGGTCGAAAACAGCAAAATTTTCGCCTGCGGCGCCATTTATATTCGTTAATCGTCGAAAATGGACCGATTAGGTGTCCAAACCAGTGCCAAAATGGCCCAACATCCAAAAAGTTCAACAGGGTCCTCCCTTCTGCAAAATTCCTCCCCCCTCCGAAATTTTTTTCTGGATCCGCCAGTGCTCGTTTTGCTTTAGCTGCGCCATAAATGCTGTCGTTTGCACGCCTCTGTAGAATGTTTTCTGACTTTCTGACGCTGCCTTTGCTATGAAAGCGGCAGAAATTGCTGCAAAAACGTAAAGTTGACACATCACACGCACATTACAATCGGCGCGTTGCGCTTTGAGTGTGAACAGAGTCGAACGGAATCGTCTGCGGTCGGAATATATGGTGCCGGTATTCGCGGCGGATTATTCTCGAACCACTTAACCTAGAATGCGGTTACGCAAACGGTGTGCGTGCGTTTGTTTCAACGTGTTGACGCTAGCATGCACTACCTATAGACTAAGGACAGGTTTATATATAGCCACAGCCAGGCAGAGTCCTATAGTAGGTGCATGAATACATATATCTAAGTGTCAAAGTCTAAAGTGTGCAGGCGAAGTTACAAACTGGAGAGTTTCGCTTGCTTGGCTTAACGCAACGGCTTGCAGACTGAAAACAACGCTTCATCCATTAACGCATCACGTATGGTCTGTTACGTGCAAAGTTGGGGCGCAAGTGCGTGCACCGCTTTTCCTAGGGAACAAGTCAATACCTATCCTGCGTACGCCGTTAAACCTATGGAAAGAGCGGCAGAGGGTTTACCATTTCGTAAGCCATTCGAAAAGTTAGTTTGTTGAAACAGGGCGTTGGGGGAGGGGGCTAACACTTTCATTGCATATGTACATCGTTTGTTAGTGTGTGGGCCGCTTCTATGATCGCGAGGGCCTCTCTCTGGTCACAATCAACCCCTGCTAGTGAAAGATGAGACCCGGTCAGCCCGATCCTGGGGGGCTGGCTGTACATGTACATAGCAAATTCCACTGGTCGTAGTACAACGCGGCGTCGGCAACTAAATTTGCATACCGTAAATCCTCCAATAGAAGCCCCCCTCCAATAGTGCCCCCGGGGGGGGCAAGTCAATTTTAAATTCGCGCCAAAATCAAATTTTTGAATGCTACTCAGTTGCATTAAAAGTGCATGCATGGTGTGTAATCATGTGTGCAATACAAGTATTTCAATTAAACTTTTAAATTCCAGCTACCTGTGTGCATTTTAAGGCATTATAATGTTAAATTTTGCTGCAAAATTGCGCAAAAATCTGACGGAATTAATGAGATGCCTCCTCTTGAGAGACATTGAAACAATAGTGCCCCAGGGGGACTATTGGAGGATTTACGTTATTCCTCATTTTGCAAATTTTTTTATGTTCCTCAATTTCCTAAAAAAAACAGCACGCTACGCCGACCGCGTAGGCGCGCGACGCTACCGCAAACCACGAAAATCACTCGTCACACGCTCTCCTGTGTCAATTTCGCCTATCTTCCGATTTTCCTCTTTAAACTCATTTAAAATTCTAGTGGCCGCCCTGCAGGGCCTTGACGATAGCCTCGGCCACCTCCACCTTGATCTCCGCCTCGCCTTTGGCCTGCAACGTCAGTGCGTGCGCCTGTACGTGTGTCGGTGTCCCACACACGCATTGTAACAGGATCGGGCGGGGGGGGGGGGGGACGGGGGGTAATTGGCACTTCGGGGGGGGGGGACTTGGGCGCACCCAAATATGAGCCCCGAACAACAAATGCGCCTCTAACTAAAGCGTCAAAAACACCTCGAGACGAGACGGAGGGGGTCGCTGCACTTACTAAGGATACCCTTAACTGGGGGGTTACTTTTCCGAGGCGATGATTCTTTCTGCCCCTTAATATTACAGCCATTGCCCCTTAAAATACAAATTTTGCCCCCTAATGTTGACATTTTTGCCCCTTAAAATACACTTTTTGCTCCCAAATGTGGAAAACAGGAAAATCACACTATTCTGACTCTTTTGCTGACCACACAGTACCTGTTTGGATGCTAGTTTTTTTACAACAGAAAAAGAGCACCGAAAAGACGCAGTTTTGTCACTTCGGACAGATTGCGTAAACTCATAAGTGCTTCGTATTGGGAGGGGGGTCCGTCTGGGTAGGGGGGGGGGGCATGACACACTTACCACATCTGTGACGGCTTTGTTCAATTCGAGCTTGCCTTCCTGCAGCACCTCATCTGCCGCCTACAAATTGTTGTGAGAATTCCAGTTTGACGCACGCACGCACGCACGCACGCACGCGAGTCTTCTATAAGCAATTCGCATCTACACAAAATGTCTGGAGAGGGGGGTGGGGGCACAGATTCTTCGGCCCAGGGTTGATCTCCATTCCCTTTTGAGAGCTGATCCGCCAGACATTTCATCGTAGAAAAGATTGGTCCACGCATTGGCACGAGTATTGGTATGAGGATAGGTGCTGATTGGTCCAAAAGCCAGGGGGTGGCTGGGGGTTTCGAGGGGGGTCCCCCGCCATCCCGCCGGCAGAGGTGTAACTGGCCATCGAAGCTGGGGGGGGGGGTGAATCTGGGATTTTTCAAAAGTCGCTGGGGGTGACCTGCACGGCCAAATTTGATACAATTTCTCTTTTTCCAGCCTCAATAATGACCTAGAAAATGCTTCATGTATGCTGAAAACACAGCGCCGCAGGCAAAAATTTGTGAATTTTTGGCCAAAAACGCGCTTCAGTAACTCTAAAAATGGTCAGTTGGAGCAAAAAAACAGCGCCGCAGGCAAAATTTGGTAATTTTTTGGCCGAAAACGCGCCCAAAAGACTCCAAAATGGTCTGTAGGTGCGTAAAATACAGCGCCGCAGGCGAAATTTTTGACATTTGGACAATAAATGCTGCTCACAGGCCTGAAAAACACCTTGGGAAGTATGAGAAACACGATTCAGTCATAAGGGTAACCTGCAGTCAGTGCAGGATTGACTAAAGCTGGGGGGGTGGTCCTACTTTTCGTGCAAGATTGACCGAAGCTGGGGGGGGGTGAACCCTACCTACACCCTACCCAGTTACACCTATGCCCGCCGGGATCCAAAATTTTGGAACGGGGGGGGGGGTGGTCGAAGTGGGATTTCGCACCAAAATAGCGTGTAAATCGGTGCCTTTTGGTCCAAAATGTGTTAAAACAATGCCTAAATAGCACTTTTTAGCGTTTTTGGGTCACACACACTACACTGAAAAAGGACACAAAACACGCATATTGACCCAATGTTTTCAATAACGAGAGAGGGTTTCCCGCAACTTATCCGGGATGGCAACGGCAAGGGGGGGGGGGTTGCTCCCGCAAAAATAGCCAGTGGAGGGGGGGTGAATCCCCCTACACCCCCCTGAGCCCACGCCTGGGGGGGGGGGGGGGGGGGTGTCGTTCGGCGTTAGTCCTGAACGGGCGCTGGGACGCACAGGGGGGGGGGTAGGGGGCAGGGGGGGGGGGGGGGTACGTACGGCGGGGTCGATGTCGTCCAGCCGGCACGCCTCCTCGGCGAGCACGGACACGACGCTGCCGTCCGCGATGGTCAGCTGACCGCTGCTTACTGCAACAACGCGCGCTGTTTCAACGTTCTCCCTGTACGTCCTTACTTTGCGTATACATCCGCGACACAGTTTACAAAATTAGAACGACGTACGTGCACGTTACCTTCCGTCACTCGTTGCATCGCGTAGTGAACAGTTTTCATGTTTTTTTAAACTAATTTTTTGTTAGAATAGAATTGTGCAACCTTGCCTTCACCCCCCCCCCCCCCCGGCCCCCCCTCCCCATATAGGGGCAAGGGCAGAATCAGAGGCAAAGCGAAATCCCCTATTCAGACAACCTGACGCCATATTCCTTTAATTCACCATATTCAGATCCATTTATCGAATGAAGCGGTATATTTGCGTTGAGGTGACATTGATTTGTTCCAAACAAATACTCTCCACCCATTTCGCAATGACAAAACGATTATCGAAATGACATTATGAGAAGCCAGGGCTTTTGCGAAACCCAAAACATGATCTACTGACTGACCTACATACACTTCGCAAAATCGTCATTACAGTGCTGTTCAAGGCGAAGTCTCATATCTAATTTCTTATATGCCACATCACCAAGCGCTGCGAAATTGTTCCGCACAGCGCTGCGCACTGCGAAATCCTCCCCAAAAACTCATGCGAAATCCTCTATGATTTCTGCATAGGCATGCCCGGGCTATGCCCATCTATGACCCCCCCCCCCCACAGAATCGAGCTGCAATGATCTCAGTTACACCTCTGCAACCCTCCCAACTTCGATGGTGTCAGTGTCAGCAGCATACCCAGGCTTGGGTACAATTCTTTTAAAGTTCCTTTCAAAATTCCCAAGAGTGTTTACTATTATACCAATAACCATTATTGCCCATGCGAACCGGTCTTTGCACTTGCGCCCTCTGGCCTCTGTATGGTTCTGGTGTGCACATGTGCATACACGCACGCACGCACATACATGTAACTGGGGGGGGGTTGGGGGCCCCAGGCGAAATTTTACCCCTGCCCAGCCCCCCCCCCCCAGAATTTTCCTGAAGTTTTCCAAGTTGTCTACAATTGTACAAAGTAGTGTACTTTTCGCCTTTTCAGTGTATTTTGGCCTTGAAACAGCTAAATAACGCTATTTATAGCCTATTTTTATGCATTTTTGACCAATTTTGACTGAAAAGTGCCTATTTAGACACTGTTGTTGTTGGTTTGGGGCGACTCTAGGAAGCCTTTGAAAGGCCCATATAGAATTATTTAGACACTACTTTGGTACATTTTTTCCCTTCTGGGACCCCCTCCTCCCTCTTCAAATCCTCCCTCTGCGTACCCCCCCCCCCCCACCCAGAAGTCTCTCAGACCCCCCCCCCCACTACAAAAACCCGGTTACCTGGCTGCGCCCTGGCAGTGGCTGGCTTGAGACGCACCGAAGTACTTGCTGACGTTGCCGTTGAGCTCGTGCACGGCCACCGTACCGGCCCTGAGCACGCCGATGGTGGGCACGTGCTGGGGCAAGATGCCCATGGCCGTGGGCAGCGTCGACAACTCCACCTGCTTCACCGGCGTGTTGTGGTAGAACGCCTACAGTGAAAGAGCACCTGTGTGCGTGCGTGCGTGCGTGCGCTCGCCGGAACAAAAAAAAGGAGAATCAACAAATACGTTGGCGGGACTGGAAAAGGTAAAGTCGATCTGAGTGACGGGGTCGTGCTTGTGGCTCTTGGCCTCCGCCGACGCCGCGGCCGCAAAGCCCCGTCGAAAGCCGCCCTCGCGACGCGACACCAAACGAGCGCCCAATCGCAGCATTTCTTTGTGAGAAATCGAAAATTGAGGGCAATTCCCAAAATATGCAACCGATACAAGCACAACCGATACAAGGGATTATTGTTCCCGCCTCCTAAGCCTAAGCCTAAGCCTAAGCCTAACCCTAAGCAAAAGCCTAAGCCTAAGCCTAAGCCTAAGCCTAAGCCTAAGCCTAAGCCTAAGCCTAAGCCTAAGCCTAAGCCTAAGCTAAAGCCTAAGCTACAGTGATCCCTTGTATCGGTTGTGCTTGTATCGGTTGCATATTTTGGAAATAGCCAAATTGAGAGGATTTTCGGGAATATCTATCCGCGGGGGGCGCGTGGGGGCGCGGGGGGGGGGGGGCGGGACCGCCACATTACCCACCCCGTATCCTGTCGGTCCCAAACCCCACGCCGAATTGGTCCAAATTGTTATGCATTGGTAAAAATTGGTACAAATTTGGCAAAAAAATTTGTACACATGATAGACATGCAAATGTGACAATTGCAAATTCAAATTTTGTCGCATTCGATAGTTCGCTTCCGTTCGCGCCCGTACTCACGTTGTCTTTTTGTTTTGCGACACTTAAAAACATGAAACGGAGGGGCAAGTGCGCTCCAAGAGACTCTATGGACAAGGCGCATGCATCATACCTGTAACTGGGGGGGGGGGTGGGGGCCCCGCATAATTTTTCCAACTACCCCCCAACCCCCCCCCCCCCGCCAGAATTTTCCCGAGGGATTTTCACTCAGTCTAAAACGATAAAAGTGAGTAAATGTTGGTGTATTTCAGTGCTTCAGTGTTATATGACCATAAAACAGCTAAATAACACTGTTTAGACCCTATTAATACCCATTTTTAACCAAAAAGTGCCAGTATAACTCAAAAAATGGCTGGCTACCCCCCACTTTTTGCTCCAGACACCCCCCCCCCAGAATTTGGCCATTTACCCCCCCCCCCCCTCCACTCTTTCACACCCGGTTACAGGTATGGCATGCATATAGCATATGAGAATATAGCGCCAAGCGCGGACACTCTCCCTGCGTCGCCTGCCGGCTGTCTGTAGAAGAAGAAGAAGAAGAAGAAGGCACATGCACACTGAGAAAGGCAAAAAGTTCACTACTTTGTACAATTGTTGGCAAGTTGGAAAACTTCAGGAAAATTCTGGGGGGGGTGGTCTGGGGGGGGGGGGGGCTGGGTAGGGGTAAAATTCTGGCTGGGGGGCGGGCAACCCCCCCCCCCCCCCCAGACCCCCCCCCCAGTTACATGTATGCTGAGGTCCTGTCGGCAACGAACGTGATCGTTGGGCGTTGGGGTGATCGTTGGCAGACTGGTCGGAGACTGTCGTTATGGCGGCGTGCTCGAGATTGTCGAGTGACTGGACTCCCTAATGAAGCGCCGCAAACCGTGAATCAGAAGTTTAGACCTGTTTCGCTACACATTCCGGAACTTTTACCTCGCTTCCAAGAAAACAATTCTAGACTTTGGTATCGTACCGACATCTTAGTCGTTATTACATCGCTATTAGACATGTCTGAACGTAGTCAAGTTCAAATTATTGGGGTCTTACAGCGAATTCAGCTTGTACCAATTTGCCTGTGCACCGGAATAACCCGTCGGATAAATAAATTATGCAAATTATGCAAATAATTACGGTACTGCTGATTCAAACTTGACATTTACAAAATGGATGTGATAAATGTAAAATTTCTGCACATCCTTGATATATACCACAGACGTATCAAAATGCGTCGATGGTCACAAATTTACCGGTCTAAGCGCAAAATCGGTCGCACGGATGGACCGTATGCACGTTGGATGGGTGGGTCGCTCTGGTCAACATTTAGACGACGATTCTTTCATGGCACCTTTAGACGACGACAAGCAGAGCGAAGCGCCGACCGCGGTACGTTGCGCTCTGCGTGCTGACCAGCGAGGGCAGCCCAGTCGGCATCGGCGTCGAGCTGCACGGCGCTGACGTTGTCGAATGGCCAGAGCCACCGGGTCTGGAAGAGGGGGGGGGGGGGGCAAAAGGCCGAATTCTTTGGGGGGGGGGTGTGGAGCAAAAAAGTTTGGGGGTAGCTGGCCAGTTTTTTTAGTTATACTGGTACTTTTTGGTCGGAAATGTGTATAAATAGGGTCTAAACCGTGTTATTTAGCTGTTGTATTGTCATATAACACTGAAAAGCACTGAAATACGCCAACATTTACTCGCCGCTATCGTCTTAGACGGTGAAAATCCCGTGCAAAAATTTGGGGGGGGGGTTGTGGGGGTGTTGGAAAATAGTGAAGGGCGTACCCCCCCCCCCCCAAGTTATAGGTATGCCAGGAGCACAGCTCGTCGACCAAGTAAGCTGCCGTGCAATGACCGCACCGCAGGGGGCAGCGCTGACGCCGGCGTGTTGCTGCAAAAGCTGAGGCTGTGGTGTGTAGCAGCAGCGCGACACGGACCTGCAAATCTTGCTTGACCGATAGAGTGTATAGCTGATCTGTCACCTCAGCCAATGTCTTTTGATGTGCTGCTCCATCGTACTCGTGAGTCGTGTCACTCATGACAAGATCGAAGAATTTCGCGAGTAGATGGCATCGAGTGATGACAGTCGCGCCAGCCGTTCTCTAAAAAATGGCCTCGGGGCGTCGCGTTCAAAGCATCGGTAGCTGAAATGGCATTTATTAATAGGTGTCATTTGTATACACACCAGTACCACATAAACGCAACTACTGCATCAGGTACCTGTGTAACGCAAATTGTACGGTACTTCTGGTCCCCGGGGTACTATTGGAGGATTTCCGGTATACGGGTGTGGGCGCTAATAATGTGATAATGTAATGTAAAATAATAAAAGGCTCGGCAGTAGTCGCTGCTTCGGTAGCGGTTGGGAGGCAATATCTGGTCCTACCAAACTAACTCACGTCTAGGAAGTGGGCGATGCTGGTGGTGGTGAAAAGGATAGCCTTGGAGCCGGGAATCAGCTCGCCGACCAACTCCTCAAACACGTCCTCTAGCAGTCTCCAGATGGGGTTCTTCTTCTTCTTCACCAAACCGGTTTTATTCTGGCACAGTCCGTCCAGTGTGCCCGCCAGCTCGCGCTTGTCCAGTCTCTGTCCGAATGTCCGTCCAGAGCTCCAGTCGCTTGGCGCACTCCATGTTCATGCTCTGACAGTCTTCACCGCTAAAAACGAACGCAAGCACGCCAGCCTCGTCATCGACTCGACAGGGTCATCAAATAGCTTTGTCGTGGACTCGTCTTGAAAGTGGGGCTGCTTGCTGATCCTCACATCAGTTTTCCTCTAGATGTGTATGATGTGATGTGATGTGAAGCAGCCGGCGTTGCGATCCCTGGCCAGCGCCACCCAGTCGGTCAGTATCATCAATTTGTATCATCAGAAATAAGCAAGTCTCAATGGATTATTCTCAAGAAGAATTCCCAACGTGCTCGACATGCCGCGTTTCGCCGATGTGTCAGCTGCCGCTTTTAGCACTCTAGCTTACCTAGTCAACTTTTAGACTGGAGTTTCGGTTGCCCTGCCTCTTTCTGCCTGTCGAATTCTGGAGCTCTGTCGCGTCGATCAGTCTACGCGCATGTAATCGGTCCTGTATACCACTTGAAAATAAATGCTGTTGGGTTTGTGGTGACGCTGTCCACACAGCTTGGCAACGTTCCGGTGTGACTTCCAATAGCAAAATCGCAGTAGCAAAATCGCTTGCTGAAATTCGCAACAAAAATCGGTTCAAGTTCAGAACTAATCAATTATGAAATGCGACAAGGAAGACATATACACTTTAACGCACCAAAATGATTACGCAGAATTACATGTAATTCCAGTCTTCTTCTTCACACTTCCGGTTACATTTTCTAGAAAAATTTTTGAAATTTAGTGTACGGTATCGTGGAGGATTGAATGCACGGCTCTTTATGTGGCAAAGCTGTAATAGTAAAGTAAGAGAGTAGTAAGTAGAAAGTCGCAACAACCAAAGAACATTTACCTGTAAGCAGTTACATTCTAGGGATATACTGTGATAATGGCATACTGTGATATGAAAAATGCTAAATGCATGCTTGTCTGCCCGATACTTTCGCATTTTTTGGTCTGCTAAACCTAGCCCATTTGCCTAGAAAAAAATAACAGAAACGCTACAAACGGTTCAAAATAGTGACCGAAACATGCGTATAACTGTCAAAAGTTGTTGAAAAGCCCACAGATCGCGCAAAATACAATCGCTGTAAGACCGAACTCTCTGGATAATCCAGAGCTACAGTAACCCTTTGCATTGCGGGTCGCGCCATTCAAAATGGTTCTCCGAGCGGGTGAACCGACATATGTCTTGGTTCAATCAATTTCGGCGGCCCCTAAAGTGGTGCTTATTCAGCGGAGGGGTGGCATCGATCGCTTTTTGCTTTGGGGGCACAGGAAGCGCAGTTGTTGTGTGTTCTGTGCGTCAGTGTCCGTGCGTGCGTGCGTGCGTGCGCGTTCGTGTGTGCGTGTGTTGTACGCGCATTCCTAAGTCTACTGTTGACGCGCGCGCGCTCGTCGTCTCATTACAACAAGTGTGGTGGTTATAACTGAATTGTCTCTCTATCTTTCCTCAGGCGGGGACGCACGCGCGAACGCGCACGCACCGACTCGTCACGGACAAGCTCGACCGACGCGCGGACGCGCACGCACGCACTGGGCGCGCGGCGGCCTCGTGTGCGCGCAGCATGCTATCATCGACACCCAACTACCCCTATTTTGACCCGCTAATTGGGGCGGCATAATAATAAGCATGCTGATAATTATGGAGAGGCATAATCAAGTGGGGATTTTGATCTACTTGTTGGTTTTGATCGTTTTATCAGTGGACTGCCTCGCCGCGAAAAAGGAGCTCAGCAGGGAAGAGGTCTTGCAAAAGAGATACGGATCTTTTGGTGCGTTGGTTTCTTGTGCTCTCATATGTGCAACCATTCATCAGTTATATTTGTAAGAGTCGTGCAGCGTCGAACGGACGCACGCACGCACGCACCGGCACGCACGCACGCACGCACTGGCACGCACGCACCGGCACGCACGCACGCACCGGCACGCACGCACCGGCACGCACGCACTGGCACGCACGCACGCACGCACACATGCACCGGCACGCACGCACGCACGCGCGCACGCACGCACCGGCACGCACGCACGCACCGGCACGCACCGGCACGCACGCACCGGGCACGCACGCACGCACACGCACCGGCACGCACGCACAGGCACGCACCGGCACGCACGCACGCACCCATGCACGCACGCACGCACACACGCACGCACCGGCACGCACGCACGCACGCACGCACCGGCACGCACGCGCGCACCGGCACGCACTCACGCACGCACGCACCAGCACGCACGCACCGGCACGCACGCACGCACCGGCACGCACGCACCGACACGCACGCACCGGCACGCACGCACGCACGCGCGCACCGGCGCGCACGCACCGACACGCACGCTCCGGCACAAAAAATGGTAAAAAGTGAACCGTTCCAGTGGAGACTCCCTGTACCTCTGACGACGACTGCACCTTCGCTGGCAAGTGCGTGCCCGCGTCTGTTTCGTCGGGACTCAACGTGTCCTATTGCCAGTGCTACAACGCCTGTCCTTATCGTGAGCGGAATTTATTGATTTTTTATTTTTCTAAAGTTTTTTTGTCCATTGCTCCAGTTTGGTAGAATTTTTTTGAGCGACATTTTTGTGGTTTTTTTTCTATTTTAGCTGAAGCAAAGTAACTAGCCACGTATAACATTCGAATTGAATTTGTTTCGGACGTAATTGTTCACCCTTACGCCCTCCTAGGGTTTCACGCCCCAAAATCGTTGCGATCGCGAATTTCCGTGATTCAACCAAAGTAAGACGTCAATTCCACCGTCGGGTTTATTTAACTGATTTACCGTTTTTTAATCATTTCTAAAACAATTCCAGAACGACGAGACACCGCTGGGCGGTCATTGAGCAGTGAGTTTGCGTTTTTGGCTCGCTCGAGCTTGCAGTGTGCGCGCCGGCTAAAATGCTTGAAAAAAATTCGATTTCCTTTCCACGCGGCTTTTTTAGTGATTTTAGTCACTTTTCTCATTTTCTGCACGCGGCGGCAAACTCTCCCGCGCACGCGCTCTCGCTGCGCAATAATTACGCGTGTTACGGTGTATTTATTTTCACGATTTAAAATTAATTTAATTTATTTTAATATTTCAGGCGTGGACATACAGTGCCGCGACGGATTTTGCGCCCCTCTGGAGCGCGACGAACTCTCGGCGGTCGTCGGAGGCAGACAAGTATTTATTTTGATTTTTATTACTGTAGTTGCAGTATTTTTAGTTAATTTTCTGAATTAAATTTGTGGCGTGCGTGGATGATGTCCTGTGTTCTGCTAATAGGAGTGGAGTGGTTGCTCGATTGCAACTTTTCTTGATGAGAAAAACGAGATAATTTTAATTAATCAATTATATAATTAACGTAGTGTGCTGTTTCCGCTGCATTCATCTACTACGTATATGCGCTTTCGTCACAGGAGGGTGCGCCCAATGGGTGTGGGTGCGGGGTTGGGTGTAATAAACTATGGCGCCCCTTGCGTGCATGTATGCGTACGTGCGAGCGTGTCACATACTTGGCTGCGTGCTGATGTGTACTTGTGTAGGATTGGAAACGGAATAGACGAGAGGGGTTGGAACTTCACTGAGAATTTGTGACGCGCAAAAAAATACCACACAGAAATCCTATGTAGCTGATTTGCCTGGAACTAATACTGAATACAGTATGCTTTTGAGTATACACCGCACGGTGTAGCGTGGATAATAGGAACAGTGGGAAAAATCTGGGTGCAATTATCGAACTGTAATCGAACGCATTTGCCCATGCTGTCCCGCGAAATTGATTGGAATTCCACTAATTCACCCATTAAATGTCTAGGTGCTGTGCAACACCGATGCTCTGCCTTTCGCGGTCGATGAGCCAACCTGCGTGTGTCCCAGCACGGCGGAGGAGCGCTGTCACAGAAGCGACGCCGAAATATTGCCGTCAACGACCAACAGAGATGACCAACCCTACGAGGGTGGGCGTCTCACTCTGACCTGCTGCACCAACTTTGATCCCAGAGGAATTGTCGGAGAGGTGCGGGTTTTTTCTTGTTGGTGCACTGTTGACTGTTGCTAGGTTGACCTTCGACCCCCCCCCCCCCCCTCCCCCTGAGTGTGCCCAGGAATTTTCTGAACGTTCTCCCGACCTGCTGAAAACAAGAAGTGGGCTGCAAACGAGAATTTTCACCTTCTAGCTAGCATCACACGCATATTCTGAAAATAAGCGAAATTCGAAGGTTTTTCTACGGGGTCGGAAATTTGGATGGTTTCAAGTCTTGCATGAAGACCCGTGTTCACATTGCGGGGTTGGGTGTGAGGTACAGTCGGCGGATTGTGCACAAATGGTATTGCAGACATGTAGTGGGTATTGGAATTGTGGCGAATGTAAAACGGTGACGGAACGCTTAAGCGAAAGTAGCCATAAAGTATTTTTTATATGCTCCCGTTGAAGCATTTCTTGGTATAGTAGTCACAGTAGCCCGTTCGGCGCTAATTGTCAGCTGGAGGGGGGGGGGGGCGGCTTGAGCCAACTTGTGAGTGCACAGTATGCTATTTGCACGCACGCACAGGCGCGCACGCACGCGCTTCTACTGAGCTATGAAAACAGGAATTCGAGCAAGCTCAGACTACCTATAACGACACACGCTCACGTATTCATCGTGCTTGTGTAACATTTCCTGCAAGAAATGGGCCTTCTCATATTTCATCATTTTTTTTTTAATTAATTTAATTACTAATTACTCTTTCAGTTTCATCTCGTGCACAACCACACGGCCATCACTTTTCCACTCTCAAATGGGCGACCTTCCTTTGGCATGGATCACAACAGGACGCGCACTTGGGTGAATCGCTGCTGGCACAAGACAATTAGGAATGTCCAATTAACGGATAGTGGTCATTACACCTGTGTGGCCACCAGAGTCGATGGACGCGCACTCAGCAAGTACTATGGACCCGTCGCTGTGAGGGGTGAGTCATGGGAATTTTTAGATAGTTTGTGTATTTTTCCTATATATTTTTAAGATGAAAATTAGTGAAAAATGAATGGACACTTTGACGCATTGTTGGGTGTGGATTTTCTTTGTTCTATGTTTGCAAAACAATTTGCTTTTTCTTGGGTTTAATGGGTAATTGATTTGTCGATAACCGTGGAATTCTGCAAATTTTATTGGGCCGCAGTCGGCACAGTTGTGGTTTAGGGCGTTGGTTTTACACACTCCCGTAATCGCATGAGCGCGGGTTCGACTCCCATCTGTTATTTTTTGTTTAATTTCAATTTTAAGCACTCAAAATCTTCACAAAAATCACTATAGAAACCGTTGACATGGGTGTCTCGGCCCATATCACGCAGCCGGATTTCGTCTGTAAGTACGGTGGTGTGCAGTGTATATGCAAATTGCATGCCGAGTGACTGTGCATATTGGAATTACAGTAGTCACCCAAATGCATGTTTTTTAGTGCTGTGCGTCTTTCTACCTTTTCTGTCGCTTTCTCTCTATCTGCGCAGTGCACCACAATGCATGCTCCAGTTATTGTATTTATTGAGAAAATTAATTAATTTTTTTAAATAATTTAGACGCTATGAGAATCCGCGTCACGGACAGGCAATCGACAAGTCCCTCCACGATTTTCGTCAGATGGGTCACCAGCCCCCTGACCCATCACTCCGTCAACGTGTCGTAAGTGCAATTAATTACAGCTAATTACCACTGGAATTATCAATATTCGCAGCTATCGCAACTAATTGATTGTACCACATTACCAGTAAATAGTGAGTTACATTGCAAGCCCCTTTTGCTATAAAATCGCGCTGAAACATTTTTGTTGGGTCGCGCTCTTTGTCTACCACAGCCAGGGTTGCACAATTTAAAAAAAAAGTTTTTTTTTTTTTTAAAAAAAAAATTTTTTTTTTTAAAAAAAAAAAAGTTGGATTTTTTTTTTAAATTAAAAAAAAATTTCTCTGTTTTTGGGTAAAATTTAGCTTTTGAGAAGCAAAAAGGCGTTTAAATGGTGTTTAGATGGTACAATTAGTAGTTATTCATGCATAAACTTGCTTATTAGCACCAAAACCAAGCTCTTTTTGGGGTTCCCAACTGGTTCCCAACATAGTGCGATACCGTACACGACCATTTAGAGGCAGCGGCTTTGTCACCATTTGACTAAAACGATGCTAAATACGCTTCTAAAGGCTTTAGGGAAGCACTAGTACTTGTGTTTGACACTCTAATAGGCTAAAAGTATCTTATAGTACAGGTATTTGGCGCCAATGATGGCTCCTAAGTCAATTTAAAAAAAAAATTTTTTTTTTTTAAAAAAAATTTTTTTTTTTAAAATAAATTTTTTTTTTAATTTAAAAAAAAAACTTGAAATTTTTTTTTTATGCAACCCTGACCACAGCCCACCACTTCGTCACGTCGTGACTTGTACAATTGTGCCATGTATTTATGTCACTGCGACGAAAAACAAGTTTTAGCGTCCAATTGTTGGAGCAGAAGAAAAAAGTGGGCGCCACCCGTTTGGTGCGGGACCAAATTCTCGTAGAGGACCTGCAACCGGACACCAACTACCGCGTCTTTCTCTCCGCGCGCTACGGTAGAAATTTGCAGCTCAAAGCCACCGAATTCGTCGACGTCAAAACCATGGAGGATTGTGAGTGGATTTGCGCCTGCCCATCCCGCAATGGTGAAAGAACACACACAGCCCACGAATACGTGTAACCGAGTCTGAGCGAGCACTCAGGGGGGGGGGGGGAGTTAGAATCAGTGGCGGATCCAGAATGGGGGAAAGAAGGGGAATCCCCCCTCTCGAAATCAAAAATCTTTGGGGGGGGGGAAGGACCGGGCCGTGGGAGAAGAAAAATGCGTGTAGGTGGTCGAAATTCGCAAAAAGTTTTGCCTGCGGCGTCGATTTTATGGTTTACTTTGTCAATAGTGGACCGATTGGGTGCCCAAAACGTCGCCGAAATTGCCCCGCATCTCTGTAAATTTTAAAAGGGCCCCCCCCCCTTCGCTAAATCTTTCCCCTTTCCGAAAAGATTCTTCATCCGCCACTGGTTAGAATCGTTTTTTTTTTGAGTGGTTCTATGAACCGAAAATCGCACTGTATGGGGGTGGATGCTTTGGGGTCAATATACACAATCAAACGCGTCGTAGTTTGCACTCTGTGGGTTTGGGAAAGTTCCTAAGTATTCTTGGAGGTGGATGTCTGGTTGAAGTGAGATTCTTACAGACCATACTGATTCATACCATTGCCCTATTTCTGTGGATTTCTCATCTCATTTTTTTTAGTTCCCGAACCGCCAGAGGCGCGTCATATGAGCATCGTGCCTGCCACGAGGACGCCAACCTGCGAACTGGTTTGGTTCCCACCCGCCAAGACCAACGGACGCATCACACACTACAAGGTACTGATGGACAAGCTAGAGTGCGTGCGTGCGTGGGAGGAATGTTTCGAGAAGGCTTGATAAGCAGAGCAAGGAAACGCGGCTACAATCCAGGAGTTGGAAGTGGTTTTACGTTCCGTGCGTGCGTGCGTGGGTGCGTGCGTGCGTGCTGGTGCATTCGCGTCATACCTGTAACCGGGTCTGGAAGAGGGGGGGTGACTGGAGCCAAAAGTGGGGGTAGCTGGCCATTCGCTGAGTTATACTGGTACTTTTTGGTCAAAAATGGGTATAAATAGGGTCTAAACAGCGTCATTTAGCTGTTTTATGGTCATATAACACTGAAATACACCAACATTTGCTTACTTTTATCCTTTATCCTTTTAGATAGAGTGAAAATCCCTTGTGAAAATTCTGGGGGTGTTGGAGAATAGTGGGGGGAGGGGTAAGCCCCCAGAAGGTGTGTGTGTGTCCCGTGCGTGCACTCCCAGATTCTCGCCGCACCAAATTTTGCAGCTAACGATCAGAGGCCGACAGCGGGACCGATCGGGCGCTCTGTCGATCAGCAGCAGCCCCACGCCTCAGAGTCACGACTGCGCCAACCTCTCCCGTCTGGCCCCCTCCGAGAAATTCCACCGCTGCCGATTTTACAACCTCTTGCCCAATCGCCTCTACTGGGCGGCTGTGACCGCTGTGAATGGAGCCGGTAAGCTGCTAGGAGGAATTGTGCGTGCGTGCGTGCGTGGGATACTTTTGATGCGCCCGGCTTTATTGGCTGGACCCCCCCCCCCCGCCCTCCATTCGAAAATATCCCCACCCCAGAATACTTTGAAAGTGATATCAACCCATGTAAACTGATACAAGCTAGCGTCCTCCACGACTGTTATACCCTCCTCCACCTCGTGCTATACAGAGGCTATGAAATGTGTTTTGAACCCGCAAAATTTTGACAGAAATCACTAATTTCGCTCGCAACCATGCTACAAAATTGTACAACTGCTCTCTTGCCCTTGTTACATGTAGCTCTTGAAACATGTCTTGCGGCGCTATTTCGGTGCCAATTCTGCTGAATACTCGAACCGAATGGATTGCATTTTTGGAAACGGTCTGCTAACCTGAAACTTTGAGTCAAGTGGGGGGGGGGGGGGCAAAACTCAGGGGATAGTTTCACGTATTCAGGCATGCTCTCGATCCATTCAATTTGTTTTTTTTTAGGCGAGAGCGAGCCAGCGCAGTTCGAATCGACTTGCAAGACGGATTTCGGCATCCCAGATGAGATCCCGGCCCCGATGTCCAGACCCAGAACCCAGAAGTATATCCCGTCTGGAAAACCAAAGTCGGCGGATCGAAATCCGATCGATTCGGGATCACGAAAGTCGAGATTGACTTTTAATCTGAGCTTCCGCCAACCAGTGGACGAAGCCAATGGACCCGTGGCGTGGGTTTTTTGTTTGCTTTTTTGGCATTTTGTATTTTTACTTTCCGTTTATCGCTTACCGCACGCACGCACGCACGCACGCACGCACGCACGCACGCACGCACGCACACGAACAGTGGTTTGAGTGAATTTGCCGGATAATTCACTCGATTGTAATCGTTGGATTGCTTCGTTGGTTGTGTGTACTACTCTAATTGTAGCTACGTTTAAAATGAGAAAAAAAAAGAAAAAACGATAAATTGAATTTTCCATTTTAGCTGCTACTACATCGCCATTATTCCCCTGATGCCCACCACCACTCTGTCCGAATTGGCTGACGAAACGCGCAAAGTGGAAGTTCAAAGTGCCGACGCGGCGTTTTTGAATAATTTGAATAAAACCCACTTCGAGAGGACGCGAAAGTTTTTCGCCTATGTCGCAGAGTCGTTTCACGAGTGCGTGTTTTTTTTTTGTCGTTTTTTTATAACTAGGAGAGATTAGGCTGAATTGATTTAGTGATGGGCGTTTTATGTAGAGGTTGATAGCTTGGATTTGCTTACAGCCTAACCTAGCCCTAAAGCCATGGATGGGGGGTCTGTGCTTTGAAATGCGCTTCAAAAATACTCGTGCCTTCTTCGCACGCTTTCCTTTCGAATGAACTTGAGCCTTCCTTTTATCTAAGTGGCCCATCAAAAATGTTTCAGCCCGAATTTATACGCTAGATTGATGAGCTGTGTATTTGTTCCTTACGAGTTCCTTCTGCACTCAAATTTTGATCTTCGTTTGTGTGGGAATACCTCAACCGCTGAGTAATCGATCAACTGTTTTTCATGACATTTATTTTCACTTTTAGTCTGCCATCGGTTGTGACAATCGGAGATGGCAGTGGGCGATCGGCGAAACGGGGTTTCGAACCGTGCAAGGCGCTCTATCTAAGCCGACACGAGCCAGAGGACCGCAAACTGGTTTACAACTCCCAGTATACGGGTTTCCTCATCCTCAGAGTGGACCCCGACTCCACGCTGGATCGGGCCAATACAGAGGAGGATGCGGACCTGTTTGCTGCATCCCGCAGGTAATGCACTGAACGGTGCGTGCGTGCCTGTGTGCGTGAGTGCGTGCGTGCGTGCGTGCGTGCGTGCGTGCGTGCGTGCGTGCGTGCGTGCGTGCGTGCGTGCGTGCGTGCGTGCGTGCGTGCGTGCGCGCGCGTCTGGACTGGAGTCTTTCGGGTACGGTTAGTGCCGTTCTCTCACAAAGCGCAGAAATGTTTCAATTGGGGTAGTTAGTGGGTGATCGACGGTGTGTGTGATGGTTTGTTCCAAAGTGATGAAACAATTTAGCAAACGGGACGCCACGTATGGTCGGCAACCGAAATACGGCTACAGCGCCTATTTTCCACCGGTCCGGATGGGTGCCGACCCGTCGAGTATGTGAAGGCATCGATTTGTTTATTTGCCGTCCGCACGCACGCACGCACGCACGCACGCACGCACGCACGCTCACACGCACGCACGCACACACGCACGCACGTACGCGCGCTCACACACACGCACGCACGCCGGTACGCACGCTCGCACGCACGCACGCACGCACGCTCACACGCACGCACGCACGCACGCACGCACGCCGGTACGCACGCTCACACGCACGTACGCGCGCTCACACGCACGCACGCACGCGCGACACCTTTACACGAATGTCTGAAGTGAATTTAGGCAATGCCAGACCACCGCCGCCAACTGAAAGCTCAACAAACTGGACGGCAATTTTTGTCATTTTGCTTATTTTATTGCTGCTATTACTCGTTGCCGTGGGTCTTTTCTTGGCCTTTAAATAGTGAGTTTTATACTACTGTTTAGATTGCTGTTTAGTCGTGTCTGATGGTACGCGTGTGTGCGTGCGTGCGTGCGTGCGTTCTTGTTGATGATGTTTTCAGTATGTCTATGATTGTTCCATTATAGTAGCAGCAAACTGAAAGAATTGTGCTACGCAAAAGGTCTGATGCCAAACGGCGAAGCATTGACAAGTTTGGCTAGAAAACACAGGTAATTTAGAGTTTTTGTGCAGAATGGAGGACATATTTGTGTGGGGAATTTTGTCATTTTCTGCATAAAAGACAAACTATTCATTTTAGGGACTTTCAACCGATCGCCGTGGAGGATTTGGCAAAGGAATATCAGCTGAGACACAAGGACTCGGATTTTCTATTTTCGGTGGAATTTGAGGTGTTTTTCACTCTTTTTTAATATTAATTTTTTGGGGCTCTTTGGGAGTTGGTTTTTTTTTTGGGTGCTTGATATTTTTCTTGCGAAATTTCTTGTCAGGTTCAAACAAGGGGTTATTTTCTTTTTTTATTCAATGTGGAATGTGACTGTTCAATGTGACTCAATAGTCTTGTAATCCTGGAAAGGTTTCACGCTCTGTTGAAATTTACAGAACTTTTGAGCAGAGTTGGTTCTCGGTTACTTTTCCGACATAAAAAGTTGCTGCGTTGGCCTGGCCGAACAGTGACTCGCGCGACAGTCAAAACAGTCATAGTTTTGAAAAACATTGCAGCAGTATTTTTACCAGAAAATTGGACTCATATCCGGGCCGATTCGTATTTGGGACGCAGGCAACCCTGGAGGGGGGGGGGCACCCAAGATTGCCTGTGGGCACCTTGATTCTCCTACCTAGCCTCCCCCCCCCCACAATCGGGATTTGATTCGTACGGGTTTTTATCGCATCTCCATTAAACGTTTAAACCTATAAAATGGTTTTATTGTACGTCAGCAAAATCGTTTGTCGGCTAAGGAGCGTTTAGCGTGCCCGTTGAAGTTACTGCAGTTGGTTTGGACCACTATGTGTCTCACCTGGTGTTTGTCGGTTCTTTTTAAGCGAATTTTGTTTGGAAAAGTTCGAAAACAATTGCTGCTCGAATTCAGTCCCTTCCGAACCTGGAGTTCGACACGGCGGCCAGCGATTTGAAAGAGAATTCCAAAAAGAATCGCTACAACGACGTCAAAGCTTACGACGTAAGCCGCGTGAAGCTGAAAAAGTGCGGCGATTCGAGCGACGCTGCCGCCTATGCGGCTTCCGACTATGTCAATGCCAACTTTGTGCAGGTAATTTTTTGCTTTTTTTAATGTGGAAATTGAGGAAAATGATAGAAAAGTGTGGGTTGTGCCAGTGGGGCAGGCACGCACGAGAAATGTTTCGAAATGCGTATGTATAGTACCGTAACGGAGTAGGTTTTGATCCGAGAAACTGACTTCAATTTACCTTGCAATGAGATTTCCGTTTTTGTTGGCTAGATTCCGTTTGTGATAGATGACCCGCGACAATTTTCCACATTTTTGGGATTTTGCAGCATTTTTTTGTTATTATTAAAAAATTATTATGAAAACATTTTTCAGGGTTACAAAGGCAGAAAGGGCTTCATAGCGGCTCAGGGGCCGTTAAATGACACGATTGTCGACTTCTGGCGCATGGTCTGGGAGTACAAGGTGGAGGTGGTGGTGATGGTGACGAATCTCTACGAGAAATACAGGGTATTTTTTAATTTTGTTTTGATTAACTGTATTTTGGGGCATACACACTGAGAATGGGGAGTGGTTTTTGGGTTTTGGGTTTCTCCCATTAGCTTTGAATTTTGACGGACTTTGTTGGACGGATTGCTGCATTTTTCGATTTTTCAAAATTTCCTCAATTTTCAGTCCCAATGTACAAAGTATTGGCCGGACGCCGAGACTACGGTATATGGGCAGATCGAGGTGGCGCCCGTCGATTCGATTTACTCCGCCGATTACGCTGTGCGACGGTTTAGCATTCGAAACGTGAGTTTCTTTTTTATTTGTTTTATTGGTTACGGTAATGGCCATAGTATGATGGAAATATACATATGCCGTACTACGTTTTTTTTAATCAAGGCGCGGAAATTCTTGTGTGGTGAAGTATGCAAGGTTGCGTTCTATCTAGTGGTGTGAATGGTGCCTCAAAATGCGCCTCAACGCATCCACCTTAGAAAATATTTTTTTTTTGTTGTTGATGACCTAACAATTTCGTTTCTTGAACGTCCACTAATATGTCCTACGTGAAACATTTTTACACGTTTTCAGCGGTTGAGCGTGGCTTGCTCAGTTTTGTCTCCCAATGGCAACCCAATGGCAACAAAACGCATAGAATTTATTGAGTTATTTGCCGCTGCTCGCAACGTTCCTTTTAAAATCACCATCTAACCTATCGTGATTAATCGTGCGATTTAGTTCCGTAGTACAGTGTATATGCAAATTACAGGTGGACGACCCCCTCTACGATACGGTAGCCCTGGACGACACGATGCGACGCAGCAGCAGCGTCTCGCAGAGACAGGTTCAGACCGAGCAAGAAACCAGTTTGATTCAAGAGAAACGCTCCGTCACTCAGTACCACTACACCGGCTGGAATGACTACCGGTACGTACCGGTGTTAAAAATTTTAACTTAAAATATTAGTGTTAGTGCGCGCGTGCGTGCGTGCGTGCGTGCGTGCCGGCGTGCGTGCGTGCGTGCGTGCGTGCGTGTGCGTGCGTACGCCTTTCAAGTGCATATGCGGAGCCAGTCACGATATTTTGGGAACCGATATAGTTTGGTCTGTGAATGAGGCAATTTATTTGTCGATGTATTATTTGTCTACATTGAAACATTTATAGGGCGCCGGAATGCACAACCGGGCTGTTGCGATTTCTGCACCGCCTGAGAAACGTGGACGCTTTCTCAAACTCCACCGTAGTCGTCCACTGCAGGTAATATGCAAATTTTTGTAAACGGTACTGTCAGGGTTGCATAAAAAAAAATTCAAGTTTTTTTTTTAAATTAAAAAAAAAAATTTTTTTTTAAAAAAAAAAAAAATTTTTTTTTAAATTGACTTAGGAGCCATCATTGGCGCCAAATACCTGTACTATAAGATACTTTTAGCCTATTAGAGTGTCAAACACAAGTACTAGTGCTTCCCTAAAGCCTTTAGAAGCGTATTTAGCATCGTTTTAGTCAAATGGTGACAAAGCCGCTGCCTCTAAATGGTCGTGTACGGTATCGCACTATGTTGGGAACCAGTTGGGAACCCCAAAAAGAGCTTGGTTTTGGTGCTAATAAGCAAGTTTATGCATGAATAACTACTAATTGTACCATCTAAACACCATTTAAACGCCTTTTTGCCACTCAAAAGCTAAATTTTACCCAAAAACAGAGAAATTTTTTTTTTAATTTAAAAAAAAAATCCAACTTTTTTTTTAAAAAAAAAAAATTTTTTTTTTTTAAAAAAAAAAAACTTTTTTTTTTTAAATTGTGCAACCCTGGGTACTGTATATGAATGCTGCTGTTTGGTTATTCTGTTGTTGCGCATTTTCATGATTTTTATTTTCCACACAACTCGTCGTGTGCAACGCAATTTTTGCTGCTTTATTGTTTTTGCTTTTGCTTTTTTTGCTTTTGCTTTTGCTTTATTATTTGTATAATTTAGTCGAATACCTTAAATAACGACCCGTTGTCCAACCTAATACTGCATTCGCACAACTGCGATAAAATCAACCCGAACCGTTTCTGAATTAATTATTATTATTATTATTACTTGAAAAATATTAAAAATAAAAACAAATTTATACATTTCAGCGCGGGCGTGGGTCGTACGGGCACATTCATAGCGGTGGACGGTTTGTTGGACCAATGCGGCGAGGAGGGAAAGGCGGATGTCTATGGATTTGTCTCCACTCTGCGACGCCAACGCAATTTCATGGTCCAGAGTTTGGTGGGAATGATTTTCTGCGCTTTTTTCGCCTTAAGGGCCTAAAAGGAAAGGGCAGCGTATGGCCTAGTGGTAGAGAATCGGCCTCTTGCGCGCAAGGTCCTGGGTTCGATTCTCGATGGAGCCACTAGATCGAGGACTTCCCTTTCGGTGGATTTTCTCGTGCCGTCGTTGCCCTGGATTTCAGATGGCGTTCTTCCGAATGTCTTTGGCTAATTACGCGGCTCTAGACCGGGGAAGGCGTCATGGAGATGGCTATGCTATATGGGCCATTGGCGGCCTCCTAGCGTTGCCCCTAATCCAACACAACAGCCTAAAAGTGGCTTAACGCCTAAAAAGCCTAAGCGCATCGTTTCGTTCTGAGCGCTGTTTTAGCAAACCGTCGTTCTCTTACTGTTTCACAATGGTTGATAAGGCATTTTCTAACTCTACTGAAACATTTATGGACTGCTCCAATTTTTTTGTCTTTGCACTGTTTCTGAATATTGTGTATTTTTTCACATTTTTTTTTTGTTCCAGGAACAATACGTGTTCGTGTACAAGGCGTTAGCGGAGTGGTACACTTTTGGCAATACGGATGTGTCCGTTGAGAATTTCTTTCCGCACGTCCAATGGTTGCGTCGGCCCAACAGCCCCGCCGCCGATAGCGGCGCCTCTCAGAGCAGGTGATTAATTAGCTAATTAGCTGCTTTGATTAGGCACGCATTGAGTAAGAGTGAGTACACTGTATTGTATTACACATGATTTTACGTTGAAAAAATGGTTTGGGGCAAAACTATTCGTTCGTATCATAATTAATTAGTTTTTTTAAAATTAATTAGGCTTTTTAGGCCGAACAGTCGAGGCAGTCAGCGCAGCGCCAGCCACCGTCGACAGGCGAGCGGGGCGCAATCTCCCACTCAATCTTCAGGCGCTTTGTCCAACACCAAAAGCAATATGGAGCTGGAATTTGATGTTGGCTATTATTTTATTTGTTTTGTTGTTTTGTTGGTTGTTTCATTCGTTGTCTGTTTCATTTTTTGTCTTTCTTATGCATATTTTATTATTCTTTCAAAAATATTTGTTGGCACGAACCCACCACGATCTGCTTGCTATTGATTTCAATGGTTGCGATCATAAATTCTAATTTTCCAATAGTGTGCCCCTCAAATAGTGTACCCTAAGGTTGAAACAGCAGTATTGGAGCGTTAAGGCATACCGTAAACCCTGTAATTAGCGGGCCCTCCACTAAAATTACCCCCCCCCCCTCCCTAAATGGACCATCGTCTGAAAGGCACGATTTTCCATGTCTGGGTGTATGTATGGTCGCGTATGTGTATGTACGTACATGTATGTGCATGTTAGAGTGTGTTAGAGTGTACCAACGAGTGCGCCTTTTTCCCTTAAAAATCGCCTCCACGCGCCTTTTTTCACCAAAGCTCCCCACACATCGACACTTCCAGTTTATAAGCCCCCCTATTATTAGCCCCCTCCCCCCCATAATTATACACCCTCCTAGAGCTCGAACGAAAAAATTAGCCCCCGGCGGGGGGGCTAATTATAGGGTTTACGGTATGCCTTTTTGCTGTCCTCAAATGTTTCGCTGGCTGGATATTTTCATAACTTTCCATGGCATTTCATAACTTTCCATGGCATAACTTTCCATTTATGGCAGTGTAGTCGACTGTCGTGTCACTGTCAAGTCATATTTTTTTGCCAGTTTTTTGAAACTGTTATATTTTCTTTTTATTTTAGAAGCTGCAGCTGTCGCTCGAGGACGAGAAATCCACAGAGTACGCACTAAAAGAGGAAAATCGGAATAAAAATCGCGATTTGAAAATGCTGCCATTCGACCGTAATCGCGTGATTCTACAGCCTATTGTCGGTCATGCGGACAGGACATACGTCAATGCTTCTATTGTGGGAGTGAGTTTTTTTTTGGTATTTTGTTACGATTTTTTTTGTTTTGATTTTAAACTGTATTCGTGGATGCTGAATTGAAGGGGGGATCATTGGAGTGGCTCGCTCTCTGGCAATTTCTGGATATGCGTGAAAGCAACTGGATCATTGCAACTTATTAGCTATATTGAAATTGTGAATTTATAAAACTATTATTGTATTGTCAACTTCAAAAATATGTGCTTCTCCAAAATTGCAACTTGTAAGGAAAAGCGTATAAACAACTGTGCACTATTAATTGCCTCTTGTAATACTTCGCTTCATCCCATTTGAATATGGTATGCGGTCAAGAATCTTATAGAAATGTTTATCTATACTTGTATTAAATTTTTCAGGGCTACTTCTACCCGTACATTCTGGCGCAACACCCCACCAATTCTGAAACGGCCTACGACTTCTGGCGCATGGTGGCTGAGCAGAACTCCGCCTGTATTGTCTGCCTTACGGGTGCCGAGGCGTTTCGAGAGGAAGAGAGGGTGGGTTGTTTGAGAGAGGGGCGCACGCACGCACGCACGCACGCACGCACTGGCACGCACGCGCGCACTGGCACGCACGGTAAGCCAGTGTGACTTTGTGACAACAGAAGAGCAAATTGCACAATAATTTATTCCTTGTATGTAATAACATCATTAAATAATCTTTTTGCTTCAGTTCTGGCCCACAGTCGAGGAGAAGCAGTTGACGCTGGGGGAGGGCGCGACGCACGCGCCCCTCGTGACCCTGCAGTTCTTGGGCGAGGAGGAGAGGGAGGGCGTCTTCCTCTGCAGGAGGGTCACGCTCGCCTACGATCGCGTGAGTGCGTGCGTGCGTGTGCGTGCGTGTGTGTGTGTGTGTGTGTGTGTGTGTGTGTGTGTGTGTGTGTGTGTGTGTCAGTGCGTGCGTGCCAGTGCGTGCGTGCCAGTGTGTGCGTGCGTGCGTGCCAGTGCGTGCATGCATGCGTGTCAGTGCGTGCGCGCGGCGTGCGTGCCAGTGCGTGCGTGCGTGCGTGCCAGTGCGTGCTTGTGTGCCAGTGCGTGCGTGCTTGCGTGCCAGTGCGTGCGTGCCAGTGCGTGCGTGCCAGTGCATGCGTGCGTGCGTGCCAGTGCGTGTGCGTGCCAGTGCGTGCCTGTGTGTGTGCGTGCCTGTGTGTGTGCGTGCGTGCGTGCGTGCCAGTGCGTGCATGCGTGCCAGTGCGTGCATGCGTGTCAGTGCGTGCGTGCGTGCGTGCCAGTGCGTGCGTGCTAGCGCGTGCGTGCGTGCGTACGTGCGTGTGTGTGGCAGTGCGTTCGCCCATAATCAATTCACTTCCCTTAACCAAAGCACACGCCCAAACCCTTTACTTTAATTAAACAATTTAACTCATTAAATCTACCCTCAGGAACGGACAACACGAGAGGTGCTACAGCTGTGCTATAGCGACTGGACATCAGGAGCAGCCGTACCCAATAGCACGGCCAGTTTACTGGAACTAATTGGTCGCGTACTGCAAAGACAGTCGCAATTGGATCACCAAGACCAGCCTGCGGGACCCATCGTCGTCTGCTGCAGGTCTGATGTTTGGGTTTGTACAGTTTTTCTGTAAAAGTTTGTTGGTAAACTTTCGGAAAATTGGAAATTGTTCGGTGAAATTTTGAAGCGCAACTCAAGATCGCAAGCAGAAAGGTGCTTCGGCAAGGCTGAATGAGTCTAGGCGTTACATAGGTCTTTCAGGGCTGACGGCCTGAGGTCCAGGCAAAGACCTTATAATGGGCCTGTCAGTTAACTGAACAGCCACTTTTACGTCCTTCTGCAACCTGCCGAGGTGGCGCAATCGGTTAGCGCGTTTGACTGTTAATCAAAAGGTTGGTGGTTCGAGCCCACCCCTTGGCGATTGGTCTTTTTTGCCCATTTCTTGTTCGCTAAGCAACTCACCGTTTGTTTTGGTCCGTTATCTCGTCTCAGACTTCTATTTGATCATCACATTCGATGAGGGAAAGTGTTTTCCGGCCTTTTGCGCTTTGCAGTGCCCCAATTTATATATAAAAATGTGGCGCAAAAGACACTACAATAGGTCTACACTCTCTCTCAAATGTCTGTAGGAAAAATCGCTGTAGGAAAAAAGGTTGCAAAAGTTTTGCTCGCCAAGGGGTGGGCTCGAACCACCAACCTTTTGATTAACAGTCAAACGCGCTAACCGATTGCGCCACCTCGGCTGTACGTAGTCGGCTCCAAACAGCGTATTTATTCAACTTGCGCTAAACTCTACCTTGGACACTGGTCCCAGCCTAAAGCCTAAGGTCGTGCGCAAAGCCTCATCCGTGCCTTCAGGGACGGCAGCAGTCGTAGCGGCCTCTATTGCTGCGTGTCGCTGGCGTTGGAGCGACTCAAAGCAGAGAGTCGCGTGGACCTCTTTCAGACCACCAAGAATCTGAGAGCGCAGAGACACGGACTCATGCCTGACTTGGTGGGAAAGGGGGAACGCACGCACCAGCACGCGCGCACGCACGCATCGGCACGCACGCACGCACCGGCACGCACACGCGCGCACGCACACTCCGGCACGCACGCACGCACGCACACGCGCGCACACACGCACCAGAGCTCACTCTAAACGCACACTTACTGTTGTTTTTGTAACAAGAGAAACGATATGTATGGCCACAACAACAATCGGTCGCTCACTCTCCAAAAGAACTTCAAAACTAAAAAAGTTCAAAACATAGTGGCAGTAGCCAAGATGTAGGACATAGTAGTCACAACACACCGACTGTAGTTGTTGTAGATGAAAGAGGTTGCGTAACTGTTGTTGTACCGTTGTCGATTGCTATTTGTTTTAGCTTCGAAACATTTTTAGGTGTTTCTGCACCGCAACAAGCCAGCACGCACGCACGTACACAGGCTTGTGTGGAAAAAAACACGCACGCACGCACTAACGCTGACACTGCAGGCTGCGTTCGTTTCAGGAGCAATACGCATTCGCCTACCACTCAGTCTTGGACTATTTGGAATCCTTTCGCTGAGTTGTACAGTCGCCTCTCCTCTCCGTGTCTGTGCGTGCGTGCGTGCGTTCGTCCTGTGTTCCGTTCTCCCATGCTGCTGCTATGACCCCCACCACTACGCATAATAACGCGCCAAACGTATAATATGTTCTGAATTGTTTGACCCCGATTTTTGCATAATTGCCGTCCATTGCTTTGCGCTTCCCCATTGTACGGTTCTGTGAGACGCGTGTGGGTACTGTAGCCACGTATTGGTCTTTCAAAAGAAGAGGTTTTTTATTGTAATTGAATGGAGGACCGTGGCATACGCGCAGTACAGTACGCTGACCCCACCCCACATTACACGTTGGTGCTATGGCGCGTAGTGTTGTAGTCATCCACGTTGCATCTGTCTGCCAGTACCCCCCCCCCGCAACGTCCGCAGGTGGACTGTGTATTCATACGCAAAATTGCACGCTCGTGCGTGCGTGTGTGTGTGTGTGTGTGTGTGTGTGTGCGTGTGCGTTCGTTCGTGCATTCGTGCGTGCGTTCGTACGTGCGTGCGTGCGTGCGTGCGCGTTCGTGCGTGCGTGCGTTCGTACGTGCGTGCGCGCGCGTTTTCGCCCCCTCCCTCTCTCGCTCTCACTTCAGGGAGGTGTCAGTGTTTGGGACCGCTGTTCTTGTTAGTTGATAGCTGTTGGTGTTAGTCGGTTTGGGCGCTTTCGCCACTGTTTAACCGAACCGTCTCCCCTTTACCCACCCCCTTCCCCCCGCTTCGCGCCTATGATTTGTACGAACTGAATGACACGTGACCTTCTTTCAATTCGTTGCCCATTTCCCGTTCAAAGCTTCGACGATGCCAACACGCAATTGTGCGTGCGTTCGTGTGTACGCGTGTGCGTCTAGATTCGTGTAGTGATTGGTGGGATTTGCGTGAGCCGACGCAAATCCCAATGGAGTTTTTGTTTATCCCCTTTCTCCACCCCCCCCCCCCACCAAGAGCGACAGCCAACCCTTTAATGTTGATATTACTCGATGCGCATGTTTTGCGTGTTTGCGTGTTTATAATCGTTTGCTTGTGTGTTTTTGCGTGTTTGGGCTCGCCCCGTTTCGCCACAGGTTGTATACGGGCGGCCTGCGTGTTATCGAAGGAACAAATCATTTTTGTGATTGTGATTATTTTGCATAATTGCGTTGCAAACCAATCAGCATGTTGTTGTTGGATTTGGGGCGACGCTAGGAGGCCGTCAATGGCCCATGTAGCCTACCCATCTCCGTGACGCCTTCCCGTCTACAGCCGTATAATTAGCGGAAGACTTTCGGAAGAACGCCATCTGTAATCAAGGCAGCGATGGCACGAGAAAATCCATGGAAAGGGAAGTCCTCGATCTAGTGGCGCCATCAAGAATCGAACCCAGGACCTTGCGCGCAAGAGGCCGGTTTTTTACCACTAGGCCATGCCGCTGCCCACCAATCAGCATAGGACATAGCCAAGCACAAGATACAGGAAGAAAAGGAAACGCGACACGAAGTTCAACAGTAAATCACACCGCACGTGGAATTACAATAAAAACGACGCAAAATCGACTCGATTTCCGCTCAATACCAATTTGACGGCCCTCTTCCTGCAAATTAAACAATCAAACCGATTTCAACATCAAAACAGATTAGGGAGGGCGCTGTACACAAACGTACATAGCTGCGTGTGTGAGTGAACAAAGGTACCGTAAATCAGCCTTTCCGACACTGTGCGAGCATTGGCATTTTAGATACTCCAACAGACCACATCTTGGGGTAATCCGACAATATGTTGTATGGATGGAGGTGTGGGAAAAACTGCTGAATTAGAGACGTGACTGCAGCTCTATTAGAGAGGTTACGGTAACGTGTCCCTGTGTCCGCGAGATATCAGTGTTCGATTGTGTTTATCAGTCAGCTGCTGGGAGGGTTCGAATTCGAGTTGGATTCGCTGCGCGGCGCCTCCTGCCGCTGCTTCCCCGGATCGCCCTGGTTGTCGTGCTGTAGAAATTTTGAAATTTTACAAAATTTAAATTTTGAAATTTAAAATTTAAAAAGTAATTTTCTCGCCTCCGCCGTCTTGTTCTCTCCAACGGTGGGACTGTCGACCGTTTCCGTGTTGGACACGGTGGACGTTCGGCGCTGCAGCTCCGCCTCTTGTAGTTTCTGCTGGACTACCTAAAATGGTACCGAACCGTCCGAATAAGTAGTTGTATTGTTTGTGACCGGAACCATTATTGTTAAGTTTTTATGTTCGACTTTGGCTCTGGTTGCGCCTCTTAGGTGTAATGCAATTGTACGTTGAGAGCGAAGCGTGGAGGGGATAGTGCCCTCCAAATTTTTGTACCAAAATATACGTACCATACAATTAATTCTTCGTACTGCAGCATTCATACCTACTTTCTCAATTCGGCCACGCGCCTGCCAATGCAGTAGTGCCAACCTGTTGCAGGAGCTGCACGTGCGCTGCAGTCCACTCGGTCTCGCCGCTTTGTTGCTGGCCGGTGGGCGGTGCGGTTGCAGCAGCGGCGCCTTGCTGCTGCTGGTGCAGAGCGGCCGCAGCCATGTGCGCAAATGCCTCCATCAGAGAGGGTGCCAGCGGCGCCGCCGAGGGTCCGGCAGCAGGAGGCTGGGCGGCCTGCACCTGCTGCTGCTGTACCATGCGGTGGAGCAACTGCTGCTGGCAGAGGGAGCGCTTTTGCTGCTCCTGCAAGGTGCGTGTGGACATCAAGCTGCGATCATCTAGCCCCTAAAGGATGACACACTTTTTGGCCGATGTCAACTCGACGGTACATTTCTAAATTATCGAGAAGAGGCGGAAGTGGTGGGCAGCTCTGCCCACTGTTCCGCATTGGTGGGCAGAGCGTTTTTAGACACCACCAAAGCCGGCCACTCATCTGGCACCAGTACTCTTCCGAAGGTTTGCCTATAAACTCTCGGCTGGGTGCCTACTGTTCCGAAGTTTTCCCTATGAACTCTCGGCTTGGTGCCTACTGTTGCAACAGTCATCCAAAAACTGTTCAAACAAACACATGAAAATAAGTTAAAATAAGAGTGTACATGTTCGGACACCCTTTGTTGGTGAACACACGAAGAACACAACACACACTTCGGAAATTTGCAACGCAACACTGTTCCACTGTCCACTCTTCTAAATGGCGCGTACAGCAATAGTTGGCTGCCTACTGTTCAGCTTTCAAATCCACTCTACGCCCACTGGTAACTGTAGTGTACTAACTAACTTCTCTGTTAAATTAGTCACTACTAATATACTATATTTTCCAAGTCGACAGTGTCACATTAAATAGCTCCGTTCGCTCGCATGTCACTTCCGCTCATCGTGCTTGGGATCACTGTAGTGTCGTTGCCAACACTACAGTAACATAGCGTGATGTGCACATGTGTGACTTGTGTATGCAACGAGTTACCTGAAATTCACAATGAATAAGTGCTACCATATCTTTTCACTTTGCACACATGGGCGGTGTTGACCTACAGTAAGCGGCAATTGCTCACTCTTCAGTGCTATGACTGTGACTGCCACAGTTCTCCATTCAGCGACCAACTCTGTTCACATACGAAAAAGCACCACAAATCTAGAAGATGGTATGTGAGTGATGTGGCACTGCAAGTTCTGGACTGGTTTGCAGCCAATTCGGTGGTCATCTTCAAAGCAAACACGAATTCACTCTTTGCAAACGGAGCAGCCAAAAAAAAATATCTGAAGACTTGCTTCAGTTTGCTTTGAACCTGGAACAGAAGAACATTGGCGTGTCAGATCTGCAGTGGCCACCAGACCTGGTGATGAGTGGCCAGATCACTCACATCCCGCATCCACTAAAAAAGGACGTTGTCAAGAGGGTACGACCGCAGAAACCCAAGAATCAGCCCAGTTAGTCGCAATCTGTTCTTTGGAGTGAACGACCACTCTTCCATGAAGCCGATTTTTTCTTTCCTTTGCAGGTGACGAGAGAATGCCAAGGTCATGCGCAGTGGGTTCAGACGAAATACTACTGCAGCGTCTGCCAGGTATCGCTGTGCATCATGGGCGGCTGCTTTGAGCGGTTTCACGAGCAGAAGAGCTATCTGTACAACGATCCAGGGATGCAGAAGCGCGCGAAATCGCGCAAGCACCAGACATATTAAAAACACGATTAATAAATAATGGTAAGAGTGAACACAGTTGCTGTACGCTTGCGTCTTTCATTGTTGTGGGTAGGGTCAAAGTGTGCCATTTCCTTTACTACTTCCTCACTATTGCTGTGCACTGACTGCTTTCATAGCGTCGCCTTCTCATCTGTTGCGACTTTGTTTTACATCGCAAAAACCGTGCGCAAACGAAGCGTCTGCAACACACAAAGTATTCTTCATACACAATTGTCAGAGCACACTCATATCAGTACCTTTAGAGAAGAGTTGCACTGCAAAGAAATGGCATTTGATGGAACAGTCGCCAAAAACTACGACGCTTCGTAAAACATCAGTGACATGATAACAGTAGACAAAAAGTACCACTCTTCTCTATCCGTGACGCACTCACTTTTTCGTTTCTAGAAGAGTGTGCACCTCTTTCGGAAGATGAGAAAAAAACACAGCCGTTCTTTTGAAGAAGGAAAAAAAAATATCCTTCTTAGGCAGACGAGTTGACATGTGCCATCGAGTTGACATGTGTGGCACTTCTGTAGAAGTGGAGTCAAGCTTTAGGGGCTAGGGAATTTGGCCACACGGGAGGAGTGGCAGACTAGCGCATGTTGCTCCACGCACGCACGCGCGCACGCACGCACCGGCATGCACGCACGCACGCACGCACGCGCGCACGAACGCAGACCTGGAGCAGCGTG
>JASAMY010003445.1:0-59502 GCA_030248085.1 Paralinhomoeus sp. GSCO2_6 | reverse complement strand
GGGTGTTTTTTTATTCTGCCCACCTGGGATTTTGAATAACTGCCGCGTCTGAAGGGCGATTGCTTTAATATTTTGTGCGGATATAAACAAAGGTTTAGGAAAGGAGATTGCGAAGTTTTAGGCAATTTGATGGACCACAGCACAAATGACGACTGTTGAAAGTTTGTGCCTGCTTTTGGGGAAAAATCGATGCCTCTATGGCATTGTATTCGTGCGCCCCTCAACCCAGTGTGATAACAGGAATGCACACTGCTGACTCAACCCTATGGCAAGCCATTCTCGAAGTTTCATTAAGTTTCGTCCAACGATGCAAGAATTCTATTGAAAAGTTATGGCGTCATTGCGCGGTGTCGCCCAGCGAAGGAAATGCGCCACTCGCGTGCCTTCACAGCAAGGCCCCTTTTGTAGCCCCCACAGATGGGTTGTGGTGGGGAGGCAATAGCAGATTGGTGTTATGTTGAAGATGTGCAATCGGTGCGCAATGATGTGCGCTATAGTGTGCGATGCTGTTGCACCTTGTAGTGGGTTGTTGCAAAAGGCATGAGTGACGCACTCCCTTTCCAGGGCGACACAGCACAACAGACATCATACCGAAACTTGTTGAAACTTTCGGAATGGCTTGAAAAATGGTAGAGTGGCACGCATCCTCTTGTCACACTGGGTTGAGGGGCGCACGAATACAATGCCATAGAAGCATCGATTTTCCACTTAAAACAGGCACAAGCTTTCAACAGTCGTCATTTGTGCTGTGGTCTATCAAATTTCCTAAAACTTTGCAATGTCCTTTCCTAAACCTTTGTTTATATCCGTACGAAATATCAAAGCAATCGCCCTTCAGACGCGGCAGTTATTCAAAATCCCAGGTGGGCAGAATAAAAAAAAACACCCTGTACTTTACATCACTATGCTAAAACGCAGCAATACATGTATAGCACAACTGCATGCGCAGGCAGGCACGCACGCACGCACATAATGTACCCCCTATGGCGCAGCACATCGTGCGGGCATGTCTGTCAGACCGGTTGCAAGTAACGCGCGGCACACTTCTTTGTCCAGGTGTACACTGTATCAGAGCGGATTTTGAATTTTTTGATCGCCTATAACTTTTGCTTATCTGAACCGATTTGGGCGCGTTTCTATACGATGTGTGTCTCCTACTGCGATTGGGGGATTCCACCGGACACGCTACATTTGTTTTTTTTGGTACGCTGGGGTATGTGTGCGTTCTGGTCTGCTGCTGTATGTCTGTATGTGCGTGCGTGCGAGCGTGCGCACGTGCGGGCGCACACACGTGTGTGCAGTGCATACATGCGTGTGAGCGTGCGTGCGTGCCCGCATAGGTTTTGCGTATCAATGCTTGTCTTACGAAAAAACACTGTATTAAGGAAAAATTTGCAGGTGGCTGCAAAAAAAGGTGAATATGTGACGCTATTTTGTTAAAGTCCAGTTTGAAAAGAGGTATTAATCAAGGCACGCCTCAAGCCACTTACGCTTTGCAGCTGATCAACTTCAATTTGAACAACCCGTGTATAAAAACTGAACCAAACGCAGCAACACGTCACATATTTGGCATTTTTTTGTGCGAGCCACCCTCATTCAGCCAAAACGCAACAGCAACCCTTTCACATCTCATCTCTCTCTGACAATGCATTGCCATTGGCCATTACCATGGACCTGGCACAGCCAAACTTCCTCGATAAGTAATCGGCACCCTGCTAACATTTGTGACATGTAGGTTGCCACTCGCAGTTAGTGATGTGTAGGCAATGCATACATACTGTACTGGCTCCATTTGTCATTCCCTTTGGCGCTTTATCCAATGATGACCTACCCTTAAGCACCGGGACACAGCGGGACAGCGGGACAAACTCTCAAACGGCCGGTAAAACCCATGATCTTGATCCGCTGGGGCATCAAGATCGTACAGGGTACAAAACGTTTTTTTTGCCATAATCTTGATCAATTGAGGTACACGCCGTTTATGAGCTTGATCTTTTTAAAAATTTTTGGTCCCTGTACGATCTTTGATGCCGGGGCATCAAGATCCCTGGTGTACCAAAATCGTTGTTAACCTAGATGTGCATGGTGATGAACAACACCGAGACAGATAAGGAAAATGTGCATGTGTTGCTAGGCAGTTACCAACAACCAAAAGAAATTTACCAACAGTTTCAGAAGAAGCAGGATTTTAAGGAGCACAATGAAGAAGAAAATGTCAAAATCAAGGTGTGGGTCTGCGTCTATGTGGTTCTGTTGGTTCAAAGAGGCAGCAACGAGATCAACATGATGTGACATCCTCGAAATTCTAAGGAATGAGGCAGTTAACATTGAAATTTTTCGCCTGCGGCGTGTATTCGAAAAAAATTGAACAAAATGTCTCGACGTATTCTACTAAAAACAACCCTAAAGAACCGCAAAAATGCAAAATGTGTGTTTTGTAGCGTCACTTGCCTGTTGTAAGTGTTGAAAAATATGCGAAAAGTGGGCTCCAGCGCCAAACGCGCGAAATATAGCTCTCCAATTGAAATTGAAGCCGAAAAAAAAATTTTGAGCTTGCCCCCCCTGTCAGAAATCCCTGGATCTGCCAGTGATGATGTGATTGCGTGTTTAGTGGGGCTGCACAGTAGAACACAGTTATACACGAACCGTGGCAGCAATCATCACTTGTAACGTCCAAGTTGGATTAAGTCCGCGATCTTGATTTTCTAGGAACACTACTACGTGACAAAAAACGTGACAAAAAAAAGAGATGGTGTGATGACATCTAGGTTGTGGATAGTGCGCTAGGTTCGAATGCATATTCCATGACTTAATTTGGTGCGACATTGCCACAATTGTGTGCTACAGTGCGTCTCAGTGCTCGCTCACTTTTTGACACCTAGTGTCAGTACCTCAGGCGCTCAGGCGAGAGCAGAGGAGCAACCTACCAACTGAAATTATGCTGGGCACCTCTAGAAATCCAACTCCTGCAATTGTGAAAAAACCTCCCATGAGGTCACTACATTCGTCGTTTCTCAAACAGCGGTCTGTGGCCTGGTCCATCCATCTGTACATACGTCCATATGTCTGTCCATCCATCCATTTGTTTACCATACTGCTTAATCCTAGATCATGGAAGACACAAAACATTACTTTTAGGAGAAACCGTGGCCTTGAGCTGGACGGGACAATAAGGTGGTTAATTTCTTTATGTTTGTCACAGAGTCAACTGAGGAACCAACTTACTGTTTGAGAAAGGGAAAAGACAACAAGGGGGGAGCTTAGACAGTTACAATCACGCAGCCTCATTGTGCAAAAGACTACGCAGAGAACATGGGTGGTGTCGACATCCAGTACGTTCTGAATGCATTTGATTGTCATCATCATTGCCTGATCTTGATCATACTGATAACATTATTCAGTGACCAGCATGGCGCCTTGATGAAGCACCACCACCGCAGCCACAGATGGCACGTCTCCAGTGTCTTATTGCAACGCTTGGACTGGGTTGTTTCGAACAAGTGTCGTCCTTCCCAACGAGTTCAACCAGCAGAAGGTCTGAGAATCTAATGCAAAGCAGCACCTGTCTTCTGTGCTGAAACAGTTCGCTTTGCAAATGTTATACAACAAGATCAACAATTGGGCCAAAGAATCGGACTAATATCAGACTGGAGATGACAACTTGGAACGAATTTTATAACCCCACTGAAGTGGCTCCCAAACCACTATCAGTGGGGCACGTTAAGGTTGGATGGTTTGGGACACTTTCCGAGGCAGTATCTGGCTCGCAAGTGAGAGTGTGTTGGCCACGCCCAGTGTGTGGAAACCGTCGATTCCCGCTGCAAATGTCACGTCTTCCTGTGTGACCGTGGCTGCTTCGGTCGTTTCCACACTTTCGAAATCTATTGGTACAAGATAAGGGCGTCAAACAATTTACAAATCAGCAGGAAAATTCAGCAGTACTCATTGTGACCGATCAAGATCGGCGTGCATGGCTTTGTCTTTCGATTTCTGAACTGCTCGTTCATGCAGCTTTCAGTGAGTTTTCTTCCTCCACCGTCATTGCGTTCAATGATCCGAATGCTTGTCTTTCATCTTTGAACAATGCGCCACTGGACAGCGCACACATGTCAGCCGTATAATCCCCAAGGTCAGCCACATAACGTTAATGATTGGTAACTGCATAGAAAAACATGTACATTTTGTTTATTTGTCTCGGTGTTGTTCATCACCACGCGCATCTAGCGGACCTACTATTTTGGTACACCAGGTATCTCGATGCCCCCGGGGTATCAAGATCGTACAGGGACCAAAAATTTTTAAAACAATCAAGCTGTTAGATGGCGTGTACCTCAATTGATCAAGATTATGGTGAAAAAAACGTTGTGTACCCTGTACGATCTTGATGCCCCGGGGGACTCCAACACCCTCATTTTACGGGCCAATGAAAGTGAGCACTTCTTTTTGTCCCCCCGCCCTACGGCGGGTACCGGTGCTTGAAAGGGGCTACAACGTTTGCATAGTGCACAGCGAGCATTTGACATCTTGTGCGTGAGTGCATGCGTGCGTGCGTGTGCTTGCATGCGTGCGTGCGTCCGTGCCTGCGCGCGTGCGAGCCTGCGCGAGGATCGGGTTCCAGGTGCAAGATTATGGGGTCCTTCCTGTCTGTCTCACATCCAAGTGGCATTCAGTCATGCGGCATATGTGAATGCAGTGTGTGTAGGTCCTAATAATTGCCACTGCACCATCGTATGCACGCGAACAGATAAAAAATGCCAAAAAAGCACGCTACGTGTTGCTGCGTTTGGTTCAGTTTTTATACACGGGTTGTTCAAGTTGAAGTTGATCAGCTGCAAAGCGTAAGTGGCTTGAGGCGTGCCTTGATTAAAACCCCTCTTTTTCAAACTGGACTTTAACAAAATAGCGTCACATATTTATATTTTTTCTATTTACCTGCAAATTTTTCCTTAATACCATCTTGAGCAGACACACACCATAAATCCCATATAGGCACACAGCGGTGTAATTGTTTTAATCAGCCCTTCAGAGTCAACTAAGATTATCTGTCTTTTCTCGTAATCTGCATGGTTGCTCACATATGTTCATCCACCTTGATCTGCAGGCGCAAGGCCTTTGGACCTGGTCTAAGCTAGGATCGCGGTCCGACGCTTCCGATTCCATTCCAGTGCGCCGTGGGCAGGTGGTTTTCGGCGGGCTTCGGCTTGTGTCTTCCATACGTCGTCTTTTTTTTGGCAAACAAAATTGCTTTGCGTCCGCGTCCGCTGCGTCCGAAACCTAAGTGAAGCCTTAGCCTAAGCCTAAGCAAAGCATAAGCCTAAGCCAAAATCAAAGCCGAAGCATAAAGCCTAAGCAAAAGTTTGGATGAAGCCTAACCAAAGCCTAAAATTAAGAAAGTTTTCATCGGACGCACCTGTGTATGTGCACTCATCAATTGATTTCAGCCGTTTTCTTTTACGGGGGGATCCAAGTCCATCGGGCCATTGGACCGAGCGAAACGCACCACAATATTTTTCATTTGTTGTGACGTTTAATGCGTCGACGATCAGTGCTCAACGCCAAGAAAAAACTAAAACAATGCACCATGAAAACGCTAACACATACACGCGCATGCGTGCGTCAAATCTCGCGAGTCCGTGCGTGCGTGCATGCGTGCGTGCGTGCGTGCGTGCGTGCGTGCGTGCGTGCGTGCGTGTGTGCGTGCGCGTGCGTGCGTGCGTGCGTGCGTGCGTGTGTGTGTGTGGTGTGCGTGCGTGCGTGCGTGCGTGCGTGTGTCTGTGTCCATGTGTGTGTGTGTGTGTGCATGTAGGTGTGTGTGCGTGGGTGTGTCTGTGTGTGTGTGCGTGTGTGTGTGCACGCGTGCGTGCGAGCGAGCGTGCGCGAGCGTGCGCGTGCGTGCATGGCGGTGCACCTGCGTGCATGAACGTGTCCATGTCCATGTGCATGCGTGTGCGTGCGTGCGTGCGTGAGTGCATGCGTGCGTGCGTGCGTCCATGCGTGCATGTGCGTGCGTGCGTGCGCACGTGTCCGCGTCCATGTGCGTGTGCGTGCGTGCGTGCGTGCGTGCGTGCGTGCGTGTGTGTGTGCGCGTGCGTGCATATGCGTGCGCGTGTCCATGTCCATGTGCGTGCGTAAAATCTGGCCGACAACCGATGGTGAAATGTGCCAAGCCAGCTGCTTACAAAATTCAAGTCCAACCCAGGCTAGTGTCTAACTTCGTATGAAGATGCCGTCACACCACACTTCAAAAATTCCTTTCAATAGACATGTAAACTCTGACCACAGTTAAGTGATACAATTAGTACGTTTGGCAAACACAGCAATGAGGGGCATCCGGTAATGAGTGCGTGGAAGTTCATAGATGTTGCATAAGACAATCGAGCCGCCCATAGTATACTGCGGACAAAACAACGCTTCTAGAACATTCTACCCGTTTAAACCCAAAATTCACAGACGAGAACTGTGGCAGATACGTTTTTACAGTTAACATTTAAATAGACGAAAAACACGCATATTACGAATAAATTTAAAAAAATACAACGCACGCAAGAAGCAACGCATAACAATTTAATTGTCTTGACATCACGCAGTAGAATTTGTTCAGAACATGGTAGCATAAACAGCATTTCTGCTGAAATTTGTGCTCGTACATATGTACGTACGTATGATAGATGCGTGAGTGTGCAGTGTGCTGCGCTGCTTCGAGTCGAGGGGCATGGCCATTGGAAGCAACTGCGGCTGTTGCGAGCAGGCCGCGGCCGTTGAGCGCGCGGCCGGCGCACGCGTAGTCTAAAAAGGGGGCCGCTGCCAAAATGGGCTCGTTCCAATAAAGTTTGCAAGGTTGTAGATCAGTGGTTTTCAGAGGCTTGAAAAGAGGTTTTCTGGAAGTAGAAGGTGGTTGAGGTTAGGGATAGATAGAGGTTTGTGAAAGAAAAAGAGGAAGGAAGAAATCCGATTGCAGTAACGCGCCCTCGCTAGACGCACATGCGTACATGCGCGTAGGTGAACAGACGCACGGAATCGCGCGCTCCAGCACAGTTTGCTAGGTATGGGGTAAATGGGCTTAGAAGCGGTGAGTAGGCATAGATGCCCTGGGGCAGTGTAGGGTAGGAGTGAAGCGGCCTGTGACGCACACGCGTACTGCGAACAGACGCACTGTCATAGGCAGGGAATTTGCATTTTCGCCGACTTTAGAGGGGCGTAAATTCAAATTTGTTAAGAGGTATCAATTGTTCCCATTCGAAATATTTGTAAGAAAGTGCTAGTGCTCTTATTGGCATAGCAAAATGGGCGTGAATCGGCCCAGTGGAATCGTGTAAACTTGCGTTGCATGCCACGAGCGTGGGAGTGGCAATTAGACATTTTGAATCAGGTTAGCGGGACAGAGGTTTAGAAGCCTAGAGTACTGTAGTTTAGAAAATAAGAAAGTAGAAGCAAAGAAACACACAAAAAAACATGAATGTAGAACACACTTACTACAGGATATGATAACGTCAATGGCCATTGCAGCTCCCAGTTGGGGTCGATTAAAAAAAAACAAATTAAACTCTCACTGGGTGGGGAGGGGGGGGGGTGAAGGCCATTGAACACATAATGTACCCACACACATAAAAGCGTAATATACTATATTAAGGTGGAACAAGAGGAAACATTAATAAATTTAAAAAAAATACCATGTACTCCCATTTATCATGTTAAACAGGTTGAATATCCATTAGAATAGGGCTGGGACAATTACTGAGCGTGGGTTACCCCCCCCCCCCATTACAGGTATGTTGGGGCTTCCGATTTCTGATAGCCTCTGAGAGGTGGGGGGTATCACTGAGAGGCGCTGATCATATCAATTTTAATCAATACATTAGGGGCATTGGTTCTTTGCTGCAATAGGCAAATTAATTCGATGTGACAAATTAGTAGTTGGCGGTGCAATGGACCGTGTGCTATTAGGGAGCTCAATCAACTGAACACACACACACACACACACACACACGCACGCACGCGCCACACAAACTGATAAATTCGAACTGCATGGAGATGGTGTAGAGGCTCTGCTCATCCAGCACCAAGGCCGACCGAGATCAAGGCCGAGTGCGTCCTCAGGGCGTGGCGACGTCTACCTAAAGACGGAGTGCAGAAGCATTGACTTGCCTGAACGACCGCAAAACCCCTTTCTCTGCCATTCCATCTTGGGGGGGGGGGGGGCTAGGCAAAACACCCTAGCCACTTGGTGCGTCAGAGATGAAGAAGGTCTCACTTCGTGGACAGCGACAGAGCTGACGATGTGCTCGCAGACGTGCTGGCTGGGCCACGGTCCGCTCCACGTCCGTCTCCGCCTCCTCCTCTGCCTGCTCCTCGAAGTCGTCAATGCTGAAGGAGTGGTTGAAGGGGTCATACAGCACTACCGACACGCACGCACGCACGCGGCGACTCACAGGGCGGCGTTTCCTATGACGGCGCTATCCGGTGGGGCCATGCCCTAGTCGGAGAACTTGTGGGCATGGAAGAGGAGGATGTGGGCCAGCAGGCGAGTGCGACGTTTGACAGAAAGCGCTAGAGTCAAAAAAAACCTAGGAAATATTCAAAACATTTGAAGCGCTACTCACCCTCATCATTAGATCGACTGCTGCAGCTGCAACATTCGCTCTCGCCATTCATAAAACGTTTGATATTTCATGGGTGGGCTCGGAGGGAAGGTGCTGGAACAAAAACCATCAAAACCCACTTGAAAGTTTTAGACGTTTCGCCTTGAGAAACAACTCACTGTTGACGTCGGGTTGGTAGTTTGCTTGTTGTCATCCAAAAAGGTGAGGTCAATCGCCTGCAGCTGTAGAAACAAAACCCAACCATTGCTAGAAGCTGAACCGCCCTCGACCGCGGCACCCCACTCGCGTTATGCCGTGAGTGCGGCGCAGTGCACACATGCCCAATGCGCGCGAGTGCGCATTGGCAATGCGGGGCCCGCCCCCCCCCCAAGCAATGGGCTGATGCATGCCCCCTCCCCTTATTTCCTGCCGGAATGGGGTAAAAGACCGTTGCATTATGCAATGAGTGCACGGGCGTCCCCCCCCCCTCCCTCCCTCCCCTCCCCTCCCCTCCCTCCCCTCCCACACTCACTTCCAGCTGCCAGCCAGCGGACGCGCGCGCTGGCTCAAAAAGGGGCGTCCCTCAAAATGGATAATTACAAGCAAAGTTCGCAAGGTTGTAGATTAGTGGTTAGAAATTATTAGTGGTCAGAGGGTCCAAGAGAGAAGTGGAAAGTGGTTGAGGATAGAAGTTTGTGGAAGAAAAAAGTGGAAAGAAGAAAGCGGATTGTGGAAAGAAGAGAGAGGAGAGGGGAGGGAGGGTAGAGGAGATTGGGTGTGAGGCGCGCGCGTACACGCGCGTCTTGGGGAACACGACGCGGTGATACACACGCTGGATTTGCGGTTTGGGCCAACTTCCGAGGGGCGTAGTTCAAAATTGGTAAGAGGTTTCGTGCCCATTTCAAAAACTTAATACACTAATATAGTAGTTGCGAGTAGCCATAGAAAAAACGAAGCGAATCGGCTCGCTAGAATCGCGTAACGAGCGTTGCATGCAGAGGGTGTTACAGTGGCACTTAGTACGGTTGACCAGGGTCAGGTCTGCAGTGTTTTGTTGTTTTGGGTCTGGTTGTTTTAGGTCTAGATTTTTTAGGTCTGATTGTTTCAGGTCTGATCCTCTTATGTGTTATTACCCCCTACAGCTATGGGCCTCATGTTGCAGCCTTACCTGTAACTGGTTGTGAGAGTGAGTTCAGTTCCCCCACCCCAGCTGCTGGGTTTGACCCTACCGTGCCCCCCCCTTGCAATTGTGCGGTGCACGCCTGTGTCGACGTTCCACCACCCCCCCTGCAATTGTGTGCTGCGCACCTTTGTGTGACAGCGTTTCGCCCCCCCCCCCCCTTGCAATTGTGTTGTGCAATGCACACTTTTGTGTTGACATTCTGCCACCCCCCTTGCAATTGTGCAGCGTGCACCTTCATATCCTTCCGCCCCCCCCCCCAATTGTGTGCAGCACACAATTGCAAGGGGGGGGGGGGCGCGGGAGGACGTCGACAGGAAGGTGCGCGTCGCACAATTGCAAGGGGGGGGGGGGGGCGGAACGTCGACACGAATACGCGCGCCGCGATCGCACAATTGCAAGGGGGGACGTCGACACCAAGGTGCGCCGCACAATTGCAAGGGGGGGGGGGCGGCGCGGAACGTCGACAGGAAGGTGCGCAGCACACAAATTGCAAGGGGGGAGGGGTGCGGAACGTCGACACAAAGGTGCGCAGCACACAATTGGGGGGGAGGGGCGGAATGTCGACACGAAGGTGCACGCTGCACAATTGCAAGGGGGGTGGCAGAATGTCAACACAAAGGTGTGCATTGCACAACACAATTGCAAGGGGGGGGGGGGGCGAAACGTCGACACAAAGGTGCGCAGCACACAATTGCAGGGGGGGTGGTGGAACGTCGACACAGGCGTGCACCACACAATTGCAAGGGGGGCACGGTAGGGTCAAACCCAGCAGCTGGGGTGGGGGGAAATGAACGACTCCCACAACCAGTTACAGGTAAGGCTGCAACATGAGGCCCATAGCTGAAGGGACAACACATAAGAGGATCAGACCTGAAACAATCAGACCTAAAACAACCAGACCTGAAACAATCAGACCCAAAACAACAAAACACTGCAGACCTGACCCTGGTCAATACTACTAAGTGCCACTGTAACACCCTCTGCATGCAACGCTCGTTACGCGATTCTAGCGAGCCGATTCGCTTCGTTTTTTCTATGGCTACTCGCAACTACTATATTAGTGTATTAAATTTTGAAATGGGCACGAAACCTCTTACCAATTTTGAACTACGCCCCTCTGAAGTTGGCCGAACTGCAAATCCAGCGTGATTACAGTGCGTCGTGTTCGCCAAGACGCGCGTGTACGCGTGTGCCTCACACCAATCTCCTCTACCCTCCCTCCCCTCTCCTCTCTCTTCTTTCCACAATCCGCTTTCTTCTTTCCACTTTTTTCTTCCACAAACTTCTATCCTCAACCACTTTCCACTTCTTGGACCCTCTGACCACTAATACTTCTAACCACTAATCTACAACCTTGCGAACTTTGCTGGACGATCCATTTTGAGGGACGCCCCTTTTCTAGACAGCGCGCGCGTCCGCTGGCTGGCAGCTGGAAGTGAGTGTGGGAGGGGAGGGGGAGGGGAGGGGAGGGGAGGGGAGGGGAGGGGGGGGGGGGACGCCCGTGCACTCATTGCATAATGCAACGGTCTTTTACCCCATTCCGGCAGGAAATAAGGGGAGGGGGCATGCATCAGCCCATTGCTTGGGGGGGGGGCAGGTGCGCATTGCCAATGCGCACTCGCGCGCATTGGGGATGTGTGCACTGCGCCGCACTCACTGCATAACGCGAGTGCGGTGCGGCTGTCGAGGGCGGTTCAGCTTCTAGCAATGGTTGGGTTTTGTTTCTACAGCTGCAGGCGATTGACCTCACCTTTTTGGATGACAACAAGCAAACTACCAACCCGACGTCAACAGTGAGTTGTTTCTCAAGGCGAAACGTCTAAAACTTTCAAGTGGGTTTTGATGGTTTTTGTTCCAGCACCTTCCCTCCGAGCCCACCCATGAAAGATCAAACGTTTTATGAATGGCGAGAGCGAATGTTGCAGCTGCAGCAGTCGATCTAATGACGATGGTGAGTAGCGCTTCAAATGTTTTGAATATTTCCTAGGTTTTTTTTAATTCTAGCGCTTTCTGTCAAACGTCGCACTCGCCTGCTGGCCCACATCCTCCTCTTCCATGCCCACAAGTTCTCCGACTAGGGCATCGCCCCACCGGATAGCGCCGTCATAGGAAACGCCGCCCTGTGAGTCGCCGCGTGCGTGCGTGCGTGTCGGTAGTGCTGTAGACCCCTTCAACCACTCCTTCAGCATTGACGACTTCGAGGAGCAGGCAGAGGAGGAGGCGGAGACGGACGTGGAGCGGACCGTGGCCCAGCCAGCACGTCTGCGAGCACATCGTCAGCTCTGTCGCTGTCCACGAAGTGAGACCTTCTTCATTGACGCACCAAGTGGCTAGGGTGTTTTGCCTAGGCCCCCCCCCCCCCAAGATGGAATGGCAGAGAAAGGGGTTTTGCGGTCGTTCAGGCAAGTCAATGCTTCTGCACTCCGTCTTTAGAGACGTCGCCACGCCCTGAGGACGCACTCGGCCTTGATCTCGGTCGGCCTTGGTGCTGGATGAGCAGAGCCTCTACACCATCTCCATGCAGTTCGAATTTATCAGTTTGTGTGGCGCGTGCGTGCGTGTGTGTGTGTGTGTGTGTGTGTTCAATATATTGAGTTCCTAATAGCACACGGTTTATTGCACCCCCAACTATTAATTTGTCACATCAAATTAATTTGCCTACTGCAGCAAAGAACCAATGCCCCTAATCTATTGATTAAAATTGATATGATCAGCGCCTCTCATGATACCCCCCACCTCTCAGAGGCTATCAGAAATCGGAAGCCCCAACATACCTGTAATGGGGGGGGGGGGGTAACCCACCCTCATAATTATTCCACCCCTATTCTAATGGATATTCAACCTGTTTAACATGATAAATGGGAGTACATGGTATTTTTTTTAAATTTATTAATGTTTCCTCTTGTTCCACCTTAATATCGTGTATTGCGCTTATGTGTGTGGGTGCATTATGTGTTCAATGGCCTTCACCCCCCCCCCCTCCCCACCCAGTGAGAGTTTAATTTATTTTTAATCGACCCCAACTGCAAGCTGCAATCCCCATTTAATTTATCATATCCTGTAGTAAGTGTGTTACATTCATGTTTCTTTGTGTGTTTCTTTGCTTCTACTTTTCTTATTTTCTAAACTACAGTACTCTAGGCTTCTAAACCTCTGTACCACTAACCTGGTCAATACTACTAAGTGCCACTGTCACACCCCTGGCATGCAACGCAAGTTACGCGATTCCACTGGGCCGATTCACGCCATTTTTGCTATGCCAATAGAGAACTAGCACTTTCTTACAAATATTTTCGAATGGGAACGATACCTCTTAGCAAATTTGAATTACGCCCCTCTAAAGTCGGCGAACTGCAAATTCCCTGCCTATGACAGTGCGTCTGTTCGCAGTACGCGTGTGCGTCACAGGCCGCTTCACTCCTACCCTACACTGCCCCAGGGCGTCTATGCCTCTCACCGCTTCTAAGCCCCTTTACCCCATCCTTGCAAACTGTGCTGGAGCGCGCATCAGTGCGTCTGTTCACCTACGCGCATGTACGCATGTGCGTCTAGCGAGGGCGCGTTACTGCAATCGGATTTCTTCCTTCCTCTTTTTCTTTCACAAACCTCTATCTATCCCTAACCTCAACCACCTTCTACTTCCAAGAACCTCTTTTCAAGCCTCTGAACCACTGATCTACAACCTTGCAAACTTTGCTGGACGAGCCATTTTGGCGGCGGCCCCCTTTTTAGACTACGCGTGCGCCGGCCGCGCGCTCAACAGCGGCTGCTCGCGACGGCCGCGGTTGCTTGCGATGGCCGTGCCGCTCGACTCGACAGCGCAGCACACTGCACACTCACGCATCCATCATACGTACGTACATATGTACGAGCACAAATTTCAGCAGAAATGCTGTTTATGCTACCATGTTCTGAACGAACACTGCGTGATGTCACGACAATTAAATTCTATGCGTTGCTACTTGCGTGGTTATATTTTTTTTTTAAATTTATTCGTAATATGCGTGTTTTTCATCTAAATGTTAACTGTAAAAACGTATCTGCCACCGTACTAGTATGCAAATTTTTGGGTTTAAACGGGTAGAATGTTCTAGAAGCGTCTTTTTGTGCGCAGTATATATGGGCCGCTCGATTGTCTTATGCAACATCTATGAACTTCCACGCATTGCGTACCAGATGCCCCTCATTGCTGTGTTTGCCAAACGTACTAATTGTATCACTTAACTGTGGTAAGAGTTTACATGTACTGTATGCAAATTTTGAAATCTGGTGTGACAGCATATTCATACGAAGTTAGACACTGCATGGATTGAACTGAAATTTTGTAAGCAGCTGGCTTGGCACATTTCACCATCATTTATAGGCCAGATTTTACGCACGCACATGGACATGGACACGCGCACGCATATGCACGCACGCGCACGCACGCACGCACGCACGCACGCACGCACGCACGCACGCACACGCACATGGACACGGACGCGTGCACGCACGCACGCACATGCACGCATGGACGCACGCACGCACGCATGCACTCACGCACGCACGCACGCACACGCATGCCCAAGGACATGGACACGTTCATGCACGCAGGTGCACCGCCATGCACGCACGCGCACGCTCGCGCACGCTCGCTCGCACGCACGCATGCACGCACACACGCACACACACACAGACGCACCCACTCACACGCACTCATGCACGCACGCACACACACATGGACACGGACACGCGCACGCACGCACGCACGCACGCACGCGCACGCACACACTCACGCACGCACGCACGCACGCACGCGCACGCACACACGCACGCACGCACGCACGCACGCACGCACGCACGCACGCACGCATGCACGCACGCACGGACTCGCGAGATTTGACGCACGCATGCGCGTGTATGTGTTAGCGTTTTAGTGGTGCATTGTTTTAGTTTTTCTTGGCGTTGAGCACTGATCGTCGACGCATTAAACGTAACAAATGAAATATTGTGGTGCGTTTCGCTCGGTCCAATGGCCCAATGAACTTGGATTTCCCCGTAAAAGAAAACGGCTGAAATCAATTGATGCGTCCGCGTCCGCCGGTGCGTCCGATGAAAACTTTCTTAATTTTAGGCTTTGGTTAGGCTTAGTCCAGACTTTGCTTAGGCTTATGCTTCGGCTTTGATTTGGCTTAGGCTTATGCTTTGCTTAGGCTTAGGCTAAGGCTTCACTTAGGTTTCGGACGCAGCGGACGCGGACGCAACAATTGTGTTTGCCAAAAAAAAGACGACGTAAGGAAGACACAAGCCGAAGCCCGCCGAAAACCGCCCGCCCACGGCGCGCTGGAATGGAATCGGAAGCGTCGGACCGCGATCCTAGCTTAGACCAGGTCCAAAGGCCTTGCGCCTGCAGATCAAGGTGGATGAACATATGTGAGCAACCATGCAGATTACAAAAAAAGCCAATTATTATTAGTTGACTCTGAAGGGCTGATTAAAACAATTAGCCCGCTGCCTATATGGGATTTATGGTGTGTGTCTGCTCAAGATGGTATTAAGGAAAAATTTGCAGGTGGCTGCAAAAAAATGTGAATATGTGACTCTATTTTGTTAAAGTCCAGTTTGAAAAAGAGGTTTTTTAATCAAGGCACGCCTCAAGCCACTTACTCTTTGCAGCTGATCAACTTCAATTTGAACAACCCGTGTATAAAAACTGAACCAAACGCAGCAACACGTCACATATTTGGCATTTTTTGTGTTCGCGTGCATACGATGGTGCAGTGGCAATTATTAGGACCTACACACACTGCATTCACATATGCCGCATGACTGAATGCCACTTGGTTGTGAGACAGACAGGAAGGACCCCATAATCTTGCACATGGAACCCGATGCACGCGCAGGCTCGCACGCGCGCAGGCACGGACGCACGCACGCATGCAAGCACACGCACGCACGCATGCACTCACGCACAAGATGTCAAATGCTGCATTGCACTATGCAAACGTTGTAGCCCCTTAAGCACCGGTACCCGCCGTACGGCGGGGGGACAAAAAAAGTGTCCCGCTCATTGGCCGGTAAAATCAGGATCTTGATCCCCCGGGGCATCAAGATCGTACAGGGTACACAACGTTTTTTTTGCCATAATCTTGATCAATTGAGGTACACGCCATCTATGAGCTTGATCTTTTTAAAAATTTTTGGTCCCTGTACGATCTTGATGCCCGGGGGCATCAAGATCCCTGGTGTACCAAAATCGTTGTTAATCTAGATGCGCATGGTGATGAACAACACCGAGACAAATAAACAAAATGTACATGTTTTTCTATGCAGTTACCAATCATTAACGTTATGTGGCTGACCTAGATTATACGGCTGACATGTGTGGCTGTGGTGTGGCACATTGTCAAAGATGAAAGACAAGCATTCGGATCATTGAACGCAATGACGGCAGTGCAAGGAAGCACATTGAAAGCTGCATGAACGAGCAGTTCAGAAATCGAAAGACGAAGCCATCACGCGATCTTGATCGGTCACAATCAGTACTGCTGAATTTTCCTGCTGATTTGTGAATTGTTTGACGCCCCCTTCTTGTACAGATAGTTTTCGAAAGTGTGGAAACGACCAAAGCAGCCACGGTCACAGAGGAAGACGTGACATTTGCAGCAGAAATAGACGGTTTCCACACGCTGGGCGTGGCCAACACACTCTCGCTTGCGACCCAGATACTGCCTCGGAAAGTGTCCCAAACCATCCAACCTAACGTGCCCCACTGATAGTGGTTTGGGAGCCACTTCAGTGGGATTATAAACTGGTCCAAGTCGTCATCTCCATCTCATCTAAGTCCGATTCTTCGGCCCAATCTTGATCTTGTTGTATCATGTGCAAAGCGAACTGTTTCAGCACAGAAGACAGCTGCTGCTTTGCATCAGATTGTCAGACCTTCTGCTGGTTGAAGTCGTTGGGAAGGACGACACTGTTCGAAACGACCCAGTCCAAGCGTTGCAATAAGACACTGGAGACGTACCATCTGTGGCTGCGGTGGTGGTGCTTCATCAAGGCGCCATGCTGGTCACTGAATAATGTTATCAGTATGATCAAGATCAGGCAATGATGATGACAATCAATGCATCAGAACGTACTGGATGTCGACACCACCCATGTTCTCTGCGTAGTCTTTTGCACAATGAGGCTGCGTGATTGTAACTGTGTAAGCTCGCCCCTTGTTGTCTTTTCCCTTTCTCAAACAGTAAGTTGGTTCCTCAGTTGACTCTGTGACGGACATCAAGAAAGTAACCAGCGTATTGTCCATCCAGCTCAAGGCCACGGTTTCTCCTAAAAGTAATGTTTTGTGTCTTCCATGATCTAGATTAAGCAGTGTGGTGAACAAATGGATGGATGGACAGACATATGGACGTATGTACAGATGGATGGAGCAGACCACAGACCGCTGTTTGAGAAACGACGAATGTAGTGACCTCATGGGAGGTTTTTCACAATTGCAGGAGTTGGATTTCTAGAGGTGCCCAGCATAATTTCAGTTGGTAGGTTGCTCCTCTGCTCTCGCCTGAGCGCCTGAGGTACTGACACTAGGTGTCAAAAAGTGAGCGAGCACTGAGACGCACTGTGGCGCACAATTGTGGCAATGTCACACCAAACTAATCATGGCGTGTGCATTCGAACCTAGCGCACTATCCACAACCTAGATGTCATCACACCATCTCTTTTTTTTGTCACGTTTTTTGTCACGTAGTAGTGTTCCTAAGAGAATCAAGATCGCGGACTTAATCCAACTTGGACGTTACAAGTGATGATTGCTGCACGGTTCGTGTATAACTGTGTTCTACTGTGCAGCCCCACTAAACACGCAATCACATCATCACTGGCGGATCCAGGATTTTCTGACAGGGGGGGCAAGCTCAAAATTTTTTTTCGGCTTAAATTTCAATTGGAGAGCTATATTTCGCGCGTTTGGCGCTGGAGCCCACTTTTCGCATATTTTTCAACACTTACAACAGGCAAGTGACGCTACAAAACACACATTTTGCATTTTTGCGGTTCTTTAGGTTGTTTTTAGTAGAATACGTGAGACATTTTGTTCAAATTTTTTCGAAATCGCGCCGCAGGCGAAAATTTTCAATGTTAACTGCCTCATTCCTTAGAATTTCAAGGATGTCACATCATGTTGATCTCATTCTGCCTCTTTGAACCAACAGAACCACATAGACGCAGACCCACACCTTGATTACAACATTTCTTCTTCATTGTGCTCCTTAAAATCCTGCTTCTTCTGAAATCTTGGTCAATTCTTGGTATTGGTAACTGCCTAGCAACACATGCACATTTTCCTTATCTGTCTCGGTGTTGTTCATCACCATGCACATCTAGGTTAACAACGATTTTGGTACACCAGGGATCTTGATGCCCCCGGGCATCAAGATCGTACAGGGACCAAAAATTTTTAAAAAGATCAAGCTCATAAACGGCGTGTACCTCAATTGATCAAGATTATGGCAAAAAAAACGTTTTGTACCCTGTACGATCTTGATGCCCCAGCGGATCAAGATCATGGGTTTTACCGGCCGTTTGAGAGTTTGTCCCGCTGTCCCGCTGTGTCCCGGTGCTTAAGGGGGTAGGTCATCATTGGATAAAGCGCCAAAAGGGGAATGACAAATGGAGCCAGTACAGTATGTATGCATTGCCTACACATCACTAACTGCAGTGGCAACCTACATGTCACAAATGTTAGCAGGGTGCCGATTACTTATCGAGGAAGTTTGGCTGTGCCAGGTCCATGGTAATGGCCAATGGCAATGCATTGTCAGAGAGAGATGAGATGTGAAAGGGTTGCTGTTGCGTTTTGGCTGAATGAGGGTGGCTCGCACAAAAAAATGCCAAATATGTGACGTGTTGCTGCGTTTGGTTCAGTTTTTATACACGGGTTGTTCAAATTGAAGTTGATCAGCTGCAAAGCGTAAGTGGCTTGAGGCGTGCCTTGATTAATACCCCTCTTTTTCAAACTGGACTTTAACAAAATAGCGTCACATATTCACCTTTTTTTGCAGCCACCTGCAAATTTTTCCTTAATACAGTGTTTTTTCGTAAGACAAGCATTGATACGCAAAACCTATGCGGGCACGCACGCACGCTCACACGCATGTATGCACTGCACACACGTGTGTGCGCCCGCACGTGCGCACGCTCGCACGCACGCACATACAGACATACAGCAGCAGACCAGAACGCACACATACCCCAGCTTACCAAAAAAAACAAATGTAGCGTGTCCGGTGGAATCCCCCAATCCCAGTAGGAGACACACATCGTATAGAAACGCGCCAAAATCGGATAAGAAAATAAAAAGTTATAGGCGATCAAAAAATTCAAAATCCGCTCTGATACAGTGTACACCTGGACAAAGAAGTGTGCCGCGCGTTACTTGCAACCGGTCTGACAGACATGCCCGCACGATGTGCTGCGCCATAGGGGGTACATTATGTGCGTGCGTGCGTGCCTGCCTGCGCATGCAGTTGTGCTATACATGTTTTGCTGCGTTTTAGCATAGTGATGTAAAGTACAGGGTGTTTTTTTTATTCTGCCCACCTGGGATTTTGAATAACTGCCGCGTCTGAAGGGCGATTGCTTTGATATTTTGTACGGATATAAACAAAGGTTTAGGAAAGGACATTGCAAAGTTTTAGGAAATTTGATAGACCACAGCACAAATGACGACTGTTGAAAGCTTGTGCCTGTTTTAAGTGGAAAATCGATGCTTCTATGGCATTGTATTCGTGCGCCCCTCAACCCAGTGTGACAAGAGGATGCGTGCCACTCTACCATTTTTCAAGCCATTCCGAAAGTTTCAACAAGTTTCGTATGATGTTGTTGTGCTGTGTCGCCCTGGAAAGGGAGTGCGTCACTCATTATGCCTTTCGCAACAACACACTGCAAGGCGCAGCAGCATCGCACACTATAGCGCACATCATTGCGCACCGATTGCACATCTTCAACATAACACCAATCTGCTATTGCCTCCCCACCGCAACCCATTTGTGTTGGCTACACAAGGGGCTGCTGTGAAGGCACGCGAGTGACGCATTTCCTTCGCTCGGCGACACCTGGAAATGACGCCATAACTTCTGAATAGAATTCTTGCATCGTTGGGCGAAACTTGTTGAAACTTCGAGAATGGCTTGCCATAGGGTTGAATCAGAGGTGTGCATTCCTGTTATTACACTGGGTTGAGGTGCGCACGAATACAACGCCATAGAAACATCGATTTTCCCCTCAAAACAGGCACAAACTTTCAACAGTCGTCATTTGTGCTGTGGTCCATCAACTTTCCTAAAACTTCGCAATCTACTTTCCTAAACCTTTTTTATGTCCCCACAAAATATTAAAGCAATCGCCATTCAGATGTGTCAGTTATTCAAAATCCCAGGTGGGCAGAATAAAAAAACACCCTGTATGAAAATGATCGCTATGACTAGGCGGTCAACTTTCGTGTTTAAACCGAAATGATCCGACCTACCCACATCGAGTTGTTTGTGAAGCAGCCCATTTGAAGGTGTGCGTGCGTGCGTGCACATCTGCAGTGCCATATTGGTTTGTCGGAGCATAGGGATGTAAAGAATCAACGGTCAACTTTTGTGTTTTAGCCAAAGTGATCCGACGTACCCACATCGAGATATAGCGATTTTCCCGGAAGTAAAAATATTTTGGTGCGTCGGAGCGCGTTGGCACTAAGGAATGAAATGTTCCACACGAATTGGTGATCAACTTTATTATTGACCTCAAAGCGATCCGAGCTAACCACACCGAAATATCGCCATTTTATGTCATTGGTATAATGGGGAGATGTATTTTGGTGCGTCCAATGCGGTCCAAATGTTGAAACTTTTCTAAGTTAGGTCCTGGCCATCAACTTTCCCCTTTATAGCGAAGCTCTGCGAGGAACGGTTGGAGCGCCTATAGGGCACAAACTTTTCGGGTCCTTCAAAAAAGCATAAAATCAGCAATATCTCTGGATATACAGAGTCTAGACAAGAATCTTTTGCCACCACAAATTGTTGCCATGGGTCGTTCATACGTGCAAAGTTTCATCCGGATTGCTTCCAGCGTTCGCGAGCAGTGCTCCAAAAACTGGGAGGGGAACATGAAAAAAAAGCCGCAAAATTGAAACATTTTTGGAACAATTGACCTCTTACAGTAAAACAAGGAAACGCGTTATGGCGCGTTCGATGCCCCAGAAGAAGGCGGTTCATTTGCGCCATAACGCGTCGAAATCCGTTCAGGCAATCAAAAGTTATAGGCGATCGAAAAATCAAAAACCCGCATTGAGAAGTGGTCACATATTAGGGTTGTACGCTGACGCGTACACCCTGATAGTGCCTAATTTTTACTATCGAATGTAATGACTGGAGATGTAATGACGCAAGAATAAAGCGTTACAACAAAAAAGGTGAAATGTTTTCCTGTATTGCAGAAGTGCATTGGTTGCATTGGTTGACTTCCTTTGGCTTTTGCTGCAGCACTTTACAGATTCATCATTGTTGTTTTTAAACTGAGCATTCACAGCATGATTTTATGACACATCGTATTGATGATGAGTCACTACTGAGGACATAAAAATATTGATACTGAATAACTTCTGAGCACGTTTTTGATGATGAATGACAAACGACAAAAGAGATGAAAGGTTTCTCAGATATAGCAACAATCTCTGCCTATTCTCGCCCCCAACCCCCATTGGTCATTGAGCTACTCGACCTTTGGGGGCCTCTGGGCGATAAACTATTTTCGGGCTCTCCCATTCTCTCCAGCCTCCAGGGTGTGTTGATATGAAATTAAGGAAAATTTTGCAGGTGGCTGCAAAAAAGGAGAATATGTGACGCTCCTTTAGGCCCAGTTTGAAAAAAAAACGCGGCATTAAAAGTAGCCACTTCATCAGATGATCAACTTCAGTTTGGACAAACCGTGTATAATCGAACCAAGCGCAGCAACACGTCACGCGCGGCGTTCGGCGTTTGTTGTGCTCGCTTGGATCATTGGAAATGCAGTCCAGGCTGCATGAGGACCGAGACCTTTCATTCCTTGGACTCAGAGCAGAGACGAGAGCGGGACTTGCCCTTGACTGGATGTCTACTGATGGCAGTTCCGTCCATAGGCACAGGCTAACAGAAGCGGAACAAAGATGAACGAGAATCGAAGATTGAATGTAGGGTATACTTGGTACTCAAGATTGTGAAATGATGGTGCATACCACTTACTGTAAGGGCAAGCCACATATTAAAAATTTAAGATGGGCAGGGTAGCAAAATTATTTATGCAGAATCTTTGGTTGTGTGCCCTGTCCACCCATACAATGCCTAATGAATGATGCGCATCGTCAGAGAGATGAAAGAGTTTGTGAGGGTGGATTGATAGTGGTAGTGTTGTGGCTGTGTGCGATGGCTCGCACAACAAACGCCGAATATGTGACGTGTTGCTGCGCTTGGTTCGATTATACACGGTTTGTCCAAACTGAAGTTGATCATCTGATGAAGTGGCTACTTTTAATGCCGCGTTTTTTCAAACTGGGCCTAAAGGAGCGTCACATATTCTCCTTTTTTGCAGCCACCTGCAAAATTTTCCTTAATACAGTGTTTTTTCGTAAAAGAAAGATTAATGAAAAACTCACGCACGCACACGCATACAAACCCACAGCAGCAGACCAGAACGGACGCATGCTCAATGGTGCACCATAAAGCTTATGAAAAGAGTGTACCACTGTACACATTGTGCGTGCGTGTGTGTGTGTGTGTGTGCGCGCGCGCGCGTGCGTGCGTGCGTGGGTGCGTGCGTGCGTGCGTGCGTGCGTGCGTGTGTGTGTGCGCGCGCGCGCGTGCGTGCGGGTGTGCAGATGTGTCATTTTCGTGTATCAGGGGCTGTAGCGAGCATCCGTCCATAAATATTTTCCCCAGCTCAAAAAATTGCCAAAATTCTGGTAAAAGAACCTAGAAAAGAGACAAAAAATGTGGAATGGACTGTAGACACTGCAGTAAAGCAACGCTGATGGGTTTCCCAAGGGGACACGTGCAAAAGCACAGGCAGGCGTTACTGGGATTCGAACCAGCGACCTCTTGATTTAGAGAACATGGTAAAAAGATGAATGTGCCCAGTAAACCATAGCTCACGATCTACAGCATGTAGCAAGAGTCCCTCCAGGGATTTCACTTTTTTATGTGGAGCATAGATGTCTGCGAGGTTTCATTTCAATTGATGCAGGCGCGAGTGGGCAACGAACCAAAAAGCTTGGCAGGACCCACTTTTCATAACATCTCCAAAAACTTCTCGGTAATGCACAAGCGTATGGAAGCTTGTTATGACTTAATCGATTCCCCCTTTGAACGCGCTTCTTTTGAGCTATCACGCGCCAGAATTCGTCTAGGAAATTAAAAATAATGCACGATCATAGTTCCGAATTTTGCCCAAAATGGGGGGGTGCGCCAAGAGGGTCGAGCTGCGAAACATGGAAATCGGAGAGCTCCCATTGTCGAAAGTGACCTATTCCAGGTCCAGACGAGTAACTTTCTTCATTACAGCACAGCCCTGCGACGAACGGTTGAAGCGCCTATAGCTAACAAAATTTCCCCAAAATTACCGAAATTTGAGTTGGCAATATCTCAAAGTGTGGTGAGAATTTCAAAGGTCATGCAAGCGCCGTGGACTCACCTCCAGGAATAGTTCACGAAACTCAAAAAACATTTGGGGGTTTACTCGGCTTTTTTCGAGTTTTACTCTTGTCAGATTTTGGCCCAAAAAACGGCTATGTCCAAGAAAAATAAACAAAATCGGCCATAAATCGAGATCCGTAGCACCTAAAGAAATTTCCCTTGGAGGCACAAATTGCCATCATATACCGCCTGCTCACGCCAAGTTTTGTGCGAATCGCCCGTAGCGTTCCAGAGCGGTGGCCCTAAAAGTGTGTGCAGAACAGGAAAAAAAAACACCACTTCTTCGGAACATTTTCGGTCATTTCGTCTCAATGCACTGGACTGCCGAAACGCGGGATGGCTTATTCGATTCCGGTTTAGAAGGCGGTTCTTTTGAGCTATCATTCGCCAAAATCGGTTCAGGCAATCAAGAGTTATAAGCGACTGAAAATTCTACAAACCGCATTGAGGAAGTGCTCACATATTAGGGTTGTACGCTGACGCGTACACCCTGATTTATTTAAAACAGAGTGGGTGTTACAATTCTTTAGTATTCATGCAAATGCGTTGGTTGACATGCATTGGCTTTGGTTGACATGCATTCCAACAATTTGCAGTTTCATCATTGCAGTCATTCATCATTGTACAAGTGCGTATTCTCAACATTATCAGGGTGTACGCGTCAGCGTACAACCCTAATACCGTAAATCCTCCAATACAGCCCCCCCCATCCAATAGTGCCCCCCCTCCAATAGTGCCCCCGGGTACGGCAAGGTTGAAATAATAGAGCCCCCCCCTCCAATAGTGCCCCCGGGGGTAAGGGGTATGTTGTGCCATGTGCCTTTTATGGGCAAAAATATAGTGGTAGGTACATTTATATCGTGTATACACACTACTACTAACCAATAATAGTACGTTTCAGCAACTATTAGCGGTAAATCAACCATTAAATGTCGCAAAAGTGATCAAAATCATCGAAAAATCGGCAATTTTGACAGCGAAACTAGCATTACCATTCAAAATTTTTAGGTTGAAATAATAGAAGCCCACCCTCCAATAGTGCCCCCCCCCTCCAATAGTGCCCCCGGGTAAGGAGAGGTTGAAAAAATAGTGCCCCGGGGGCACTATTGGAGGATTTACGGTATGTGACCACTTCTCAATGCGGGTTTTTGAATTTTCGATCGCCTATAACTTTTGATTGCCTGAACGGATTTCGACGCGTTATGGCGCAAAGAACCGCCTTCTTCTGGGGCATCGAATGCGCCATAACGCGTTTCCTTGCTTTCTTGAAAGCGGTCAATAGTTCCAAAAATGTTCCAATTTTGTGGCTTTTTTTTTCGTGTTCTCTGCCAGGTTTTTGGAACGGCGCTCGCGAACGCCAGGACCTATCGCGACGAAACTTGGTATGTGAAGCCGTCTAGCGATGGGAATGTTGCCAAAGGATTTGTGTGTACTTCGTACCGATCTCGAGATATTGCCGATTTTATCAGGGTGTACGCGTCAGCGTACAACCCTAATATGTGACCACTTCTCAATGCGGGTTTTTGAATTTTCGATCGCCCATAACTTTTGATTGCCTGAACGGATTTCGACGCGTTATGGCGCAAATGAACCGCCTTCTTCTGGGGCATCGAACGCGCCATAACGCGTTTCCTTGCTTTACTGTAAGCGGTCAATAGTTCCAAAAATGTTCCAATTTTGCGGCTTTTTTTTTTTTCGTGTTCTCCTCCCAGTTTTTGGAGCACTGCTCGCGAACGCCGAAAGCAATCAGGATGAAACTTTGCACGTATGGGCGACCCATGGCAACAATTTGTGGTGCCAAAAGATTCTTGTCTAGACTTTGTATATCCAGAGATATTGCCGATTTTATGCTTTTTTGAAGGACCCGAAAAGTTTGTGCCCTATAGGCGCTCCAACCGTTCGTCGCAGAGCTTCGCTATAAAGGGGAAAGTTGATGGCCAGGACCTAACTTAGAAAAGTTTCAACAATTGGACCGCATTGGACGCACCAAAATACATCTCCCCATTATTCCAATGACATAAAATGGCGATATTTCGGTGTGGTTAGCTCGGATCGCTGTGAGGTCAATAATAAAGTTGATCAACAATTGGTGTGGAACATTTCATTCCTTAGTGCCAACGCGCTCCGACGCACCAAAATATTTTCACTTCCGGGAAAATCGCTATATCTCGATGTGGGTACGTCGGATCACTTCGGCTAAAACACAAAAGTTGACCGCCTGCACGTGTAGATCATTTTGATTCTTTACATCCCTATGCTCGGACGAACCAATATGGCACTGCAGATGTGCACGCACGCACGCACACCTTCAAATGGGCTGCTTCACAAACAACTCGATGTGTGTAGGTCGGATCATTTCGGTTAAAACACGAAAGTTGACCGCTTAGTCATGGCCATCATTTTCATACTTTACACCACTATGCTAAAACGCAGCAATATAGCACAACTGCAAGCGCAGGCACGCACGCACGCACATAATGTACCCCCTATGGCGCGGCACTATAGCAAAACTGCACGTGCACGCACGCACACACACGCTCACACGCTTCGATCGCGCCATCGTGCGCGCATGTCTGCCAGACCGGTTGCAAGTAACGCGCGGCACACTTTGTCCAGGTGTACACCGTATCAGAGCAGACTTTGGATTTTTTGATCGCCTATAACTTTTGATTATCTGAACCGAATTTGGTGCGTTTCTATATGATGCGTGTCTCCTACTGCGATTGAAGGATTCCACCGGACACGCTACATTTTGCTTTTTTTGGTACGCTGTGGCATGTGTGCGTTCTGGTCTGCTGCTGTATGTCTGTATGTGCGTGCGTGCGAGCGTGCGTGCGTGGGTGCGTGCGAGCGTGCGTGCGTACGTGCGGGCGCGCACACGTGTGTGCATACATGCGTGCGAGCGTGCCTGCATAGGTTTTGCGTATCAATGCTTGTCTTACGAAAAAACACTGTATTAAGGAAAAATTTGCAGGTGGCTGCAAAAAAAAGGGTGAATATTTTGTTAAAGTACAGTTTGAAAAAGAGGGGTATTAATCAAGGCACGCCTCAAGCCACTTACGCTTTGCAGCTGATCAACTTCAGTTTGAACAAACCGTGTATAAAAACTGAACCAAACGCAGCAACACGTCACATATTTGGCATTTTTTGTGCGAGCCACCCTCATTCAGCCAAAACGCAACAGCAACCCTTTCACATCTCATCTCTCTCTGACAATGCATTGCCATTGGCCATTACCATGGACCTGGCACAGCCAAACTTTCTGGATAAATAATCGGCACCCTGCTAACATTTGTGACATGTAAGTTGCCACTGCAGTTAGTGATGTGTAGGCAATGCATACATACTGTACTGGCTCCATTTGTCATTCCCTTTTGGCATTTCATCCAATGATGACCTACAACGTTTGCATAGTGCAATGCACCACTTTACCACTTTACATCTTGTGCGTGAGTGCGTGAGTGCGTGCGTGCGTGCGTGCGTGCGTGCGTGCGTGCGTGCGTGCGTGCGTGTGCGTGCTTGCGTGCGTGCGTGCCTGCCTGCGTGCGTGCGAGCCTGCGCGTGCATCGTGTTCCATGGGGTCCTTCCTGTCTGTCTCACAACCAAGTGGCATTCTGTCATGCGGCATATGTGAATGCAGTGTGTGTAGGTCCTAATAATTGCCACTGCACCTTCGTATGCACGCGATCACAAAAAAATGCCAAATATGTGACGTGTTGCTGCGTTTGGTTCAGTTTTTATACACGGTTTGTTCAAACTGAAGTTGATCAGCTGCAAAGCGTAAGTGGCTTGAGGCGTGCCTTGATTAATACCCCTCTTTTTCAAACTGTACTTTAACAAAATAGCGTCACATATTCACCCTTTTTTTGCAGCCACCTGCAAATTTTTCCTTAATCCAATTATCGATTGATTTCCTTGGAAATAGGCCCCAATTTTGTGCCCTATAGGCGCTTTAACGGTACATCGCAGCGCTTCGCTGTAAAGGAGAAAGTTGTTCGCCATGACATGACTTGTGTTACTTTCAACAATTGGACCAAATTGGACGCACCAAAATACCTCCCCCCATTATATCAATAACGGAAATTGGCGATATTTCGGTGTGGTTAGGTCAGATGGCCTAAACATCAATAATAAAGTTGATCGCCCTTCGATGTAGAACATTTCATTCCTTGAAGTCAACACGATCCGACGCACCAAAATATTTTCACTTCCGGGATAATCGATAAATATCGATATGGGTAGGTCGTATCACTTTGGCCGAAACACAAAAGTTGACCGGCTGCACGTGCAGATCATTGTGTTTCTTTACACCGCTATGCTCCGACGAACCAATATGGCACTACAGATGTGCACGCATGCACGCACACCAACAAATGAGCTGCTTTGCACGAAACTTGATGGGGGTAGGTCCAGTCACTTTGGCAAAAACACAAAAGTTGACCGTCTAGTCATGGTGATCTATGCTCTGACGCAGCAATATAGCACTGCATGTGCATGCATGCATGTATGTCTGCTAGGCTGTTGGTACTTTGCTTTACTTCAATTTTGTCTTGTTCGATTCAGTCACAGGTACATTGTGTGTAGTGATGTCACCAAAAATAAAAATTTAATTAATTAAATAATTCAAAATAATATTTTAAGTACATTAAAAAACAAAAATTGTTAAAAAAAAATAATTATGTCCTGCAGATTTTTTAATTAAAAATTAAATAAATAATTATTTGGAGTTTTAAAAGTTAAAAATTAAATAAATAATTCTTTGCAATATTTTTTTAACAATTTTTTAATTACATGCTTAAAAAATTGATTTTTTAATAGACTTTTTAAGTACTTCATGGCAAGTTTGTCTTTTCCCAGTGATTATTGGTGTTCATTTTGTCTACCTCTACCACCATATCACCATTGGCATTTTGTTGCCATCAAATTTATTGTCTCTCCTTTCAGTCCTGTTACACTCAGTGGAGGGTGTGTTCATTTGTAATCATTTCAGTAGGTTTTAGAATGGACCCATCCATTGCAAACATTGGAATGGAGGGAAGTGGTGTTTTCAGCACATGACATATAACGCTATACATTGAAATTAATCGAGTATAATGAAGTAATCTCTGTGCTGGACGGTAAGTGTGAGTGAGTGTGTGAGAGTGTGCGCAACATTGTGGGCCTAAGTAGCCACAAAAACCCTCCATCACAAATCGTAAGTCCCCCACCCCAAACTCAGCCCCGTCTTACAGCCCAATTGACACATTGGTAAATTCAAAGTTCGCTCAACAGTATAATTCAAGGGTCTACTTCATTGAAGCGTGACATGCACAGTGCATTGCCATGCGCACACCACATCAGATACTTCTCTTCTCTTCGATGTGTAAGAGCCTGCTTCATATGAAGACGTGCTTGCACTTGAAGAAGGTGTACTGGGGTCCTCCACCTTACAGTAGATGACCTCACAGGAGCCCCAAGGTGATGGGCATGGATTTGTTGCGTTCTTGCATGCATGCATGCTACTGTAGAGACCGTGTGTCTCCCCACACCCTCTATTCCCCGTCGCCCCTTTGAGCCTTCGTCTTCACTGTGTGTGCGTCGCCCTTGTGTGTCTGCCTGTGCGTCGCTCGTGGCAGCGGGCCAGCCAGCCAGCGAGCCCGTCGTATATACTTTGTGTGTAAAGGCCTCCCGTCCCCCACCCCCCTTCGCCCGTGGGAACGGCCTTTTCAGGTCGTTCCTCACTCTTGCTGTTTCTCGTTTTGCGCGCTCCGACTTTGTGCCTTTTTGGCGTCGTGAGCGTTGGCTGTAGTGCTGTGTGTTAGCGCGCGCGCGACTGTTGTCGCCTTCGGGCTTCGCCGCGTGGCTAAGTCGTCGCGAGGGAAGGGAAGAAGAGGAAGAAGAGAGAGAAGTGTCGCACGCACGCACGCACGCGCGCCGCGACACTGCGTGGGTTGTAAGCCGAAGTTGGACCGGTCTTGAGAGGAGGAGCGCAGTGGAGGAGGGTTGGAGCCATCAGTCTGAGACTGACCTGAGGTTGGAAGGGGTGTGCGGTTGAGGTACCCGCCCCGTCGCCACCTCAGTCCCTCCTGCCAACTGGCGGCCTGCAGAGGGCTGCCAGTCTCTTCAGTGGTGCCGCGACCGGGCTTCGCACCTACGCCGCTTCGTCTGCGTCCGGCCGGGCCGGCAGACAAGCACAAGACCGCCACACGGAGTGTGGGAGAAGAGGAGGGAGAGGTACTGGTGCTCGGTTTCCAGCACCCAGCCTCAGCCTTCCTGATTTCCCTCCTTCTTCTGGCGGAGCTTCCCCTTCCGACGACGGAGAGCGGCAGCAGAGTCGAAGGAGAGTCGCTTTGGCAGAAGGAAGCGCCAGCGACTGAGAAGATGTCGCAGCCAGCAGCAGTCAAGTGCTGGGCCTGCGATGGTGACGCGTCCCTCATGGACGAGGAGTGCAGCACGACCGACTGCAGCAGCAGGGTGTGCGCGAGCTGCCTGTCGACGGACCCCACCGGTGTGGTGTGTCCCGAGTGCCTGCAGAACAGCAGCACGGCATCGACAGTGCGTGGCGTGGGCGACGACAACGTCAGCGAGAGGAGCGCGGACCGACAGATGCGTCAGCTCATGGAGATGATGCAGAAGGTGTCGTCGGAGATGATGCAGCAGATGTCGGCCGAGGTGCAGAAGGTGGCGGCCAAGGTGGACCAGATGGCGACTAGGCAGGAGGCCCAGGAGGGCGCCCTCAGTCGGCTGTCTGTCGGCTGGCCGGCCACGCCGCACCTGCAGTCTGCCAACACCTTGCCTGCTCCAGCCACCGCCCTCCCGCCGACCGCGCCGCCCGCGGCTGCCGCATCGACCACCGTCGCCGGCAGCAGCGCCGCGCAAGGCGTCCAGCTCGCGCAGCAGCAGCAACAGCAACAGCAGCACGCGCCTCCTCCGTCCAGTGGAGTGACAGCGCCGAGTGGAGTGGTCGCTGCGCTGGGACGAGGCGCTAGCGACCGCGGCGAGTCGAGCGCGTGGGTAGCTGGGCCGATGGGTCTTCCGGCCATGGGGCAGGCGCCTAGCGCTGCCGCCAGCTACGCCACCGTCTCGCAGACGCCTCAGTGTGCGCCGCCGCAAGTCTACAGTGGAGCGACGACGACGGGAGATGGCAGAAGCGCCTTCGACGGCGCGCAGGCCAGTGGAGTGGCGTTGGTGGGTGCGCCGATGGGTTTTCCGGCCACCGCGGCTCTGGCGCCGGGCGCCGCCGCAGTTCACGCCTCCACTGCGCCGGCGCAGGTCTACGCGCTGACGGGAAACGGCAGTGCGCCGTTGGTGACGACAGCAAGCGCCGACGAGCAGCAGAGAAGCGGAGCGCAAGGAGAAGTCGGTGCTGGTGGGGGCGCGCGACTGTGTGCGAACGCGAACCCGTTCGTGCCAGTTGGCGCGAGCGCGCCGGGCGTCTGGGACGCGCCGCCGCCGCTGCAGGGAAGCAGCACCCCCCAGTTGAGGCCGGAGGAGCGACAGCACGTGGTGCAGCCTCCTGGCAGCCGACCGCAAGCTGCGAATGGAGTCGAGTTTGCCGCGCCATCCGCTCTGGCGAGTACGGTTCCCTACCGTCTCGGCCAGCCGTCGAACGAGCAGCGTCGTCAGCAGCAACAACAGCCGAACTTCGACGACTCTGCCGAAGCGCTGGGCGCTGGCGGCAGAAGCGATTCAGTCGCCGAGTTGGGGCCCTACAATGAGAAGCTCATCGAGAAGCGTGGCTGCTTCGCCTAGCCTAGCCAAACTGTTTTCAAACGCACATTGCTCCCTGAGGATGGCTCTATTTGCCGCTCTGTTAGCTGTTTTCCAGTTGTTGTAGTCATCTTGGTTTTGTGTAGCTTTAAATTTGTTGTGCAGTCTCTTCTGCTTATTAATTAACTTGCGAACTTCCTTTGAGACGGGTTTGTTTTTTGGAGTGCCCATTGGTACAAAGTGCTCAATACAGTGATGCAAAATGTTTTTGAAATGATTCCACATACTGACAGCGTCGGTACAGGTTGCGAATAGAGCCACCCAGTCTACAGTGAGTAAATATTCGTTCATAGCTGTGTAATTCCCATTCACATATTTACGGTAACTGCGCAAGGGTATATTAGTGTCCAGTGTTTCAATAGTTTGAAAAGTGACAGCTAGGTGGTCTGACGTTATAAGAGGGGGTTCTACAGTCACTGAGTGTATAATCTGCGGTTGGTTAGATAGCACAAGGTCAAGAATGTTGTTTCCCCGCGTTGGCCGGTCAACATGTTGTTCTAATCCATTAGAGAGGAAGTATCGGAAAACTAGTTTTTCTGCTGTGCGTGCGTCTGTCCTTTGCGTGAGACTGGTCCAGTCCACGCTAGGTAAATTGAAGTCTCCCACTAGGATAGAGGGGTGGTTGACAGAGAGCGCATTGGTCAAGTACGAGATGAGTGGGGCTGAGTCGTTAGACGACGGTGGTCGTGCGTGGACGTGCGTGGACGTGCGTGCGTGCGTGCGTGCGTGCATGCATGCATGCATGCGTGCGTGTGTCCGTGCACGCGTACGTGCGTGCGTGCGTGCGCAAGTGCGTGCGTGCATGCGCACGTGCGTGTGCGTGGGGTTCCATGGGGCATGTGCTAATTTCTCACACTCAATCCATGTAAATGTCAGTCAGTTCCAGTTGCCGCATTTTTCGCTGCACATTCCTTCCATTGCAAGCGAACACAAAAATCGCCGAAAATGTGACTTGTTGCTGTGCTTGGTTCGGATTTTATACATGGTTTGTTCAAAGTGGAGTTGATCAGCTGCAATGCGGAAGTCGCTAGAAATCAGTGGGAGTATATGCCTTAATACCACTTCTTTTCAAACTGGACTTCAACAATAGAGTGTCACATATTCTCCTTTTTTTGCAGCCCAGCCCAGATCCAGCTTACGGCCATTGTGCTGAGTCGGTGGTTGTCGTCAAAATATAGTTTTAGTTTTTTTTTTTTTTTAGTTTCCGGCCCAGCCCAGCCCGCGGGCCGGGCCGGGCCGGGCCGGGGCCGGCCCGGCCCATGCTCATCCCGAGGAAGTACAGGGTGGGCCAGCTTCGCCTCCACCTCTTTGTTTACGTAAATCTCAGGGGTGGATGGAGCGATTTTGATGAAATTTTAAACACACGTAGCAGTCAGTCTAACTTCGACATTCTCTAAGTTTCAGCAAAATTGAACAAGGTTTGAGTTTCAAAATGGCCGCCGTCGGAATCGACGCATTTTTCACAACGTTGTATCACTGATCGGCAGATTCTTAGACAAAGCCCAGCGTCATAGTTCGCCGACGCATTTTTCATATTCAAAGCCGACACATTCAAAGCATAATCGTATTTTCCAGAATAAATCTTTGAGAGTCGTCGAAAGTTTAGCTTATACACTTGTCAATGAGGGCGAGTCAGTCAGCCAGCCGTGCGTTGGGTAGCAGCGTTGGGTAGCAGTGACGAAAATGCGATCCTCACCTTGTTTTGTGCATCAGGTCCTGAGCTCCAAGAAATGGCGCATCGTCATCATGTGGGACCGCGTTTTTTTTCGTCAGACCATGTGGTTAGGGTGGGGAGGGGCAGTCCGCGTGAAACGCGCACGTAGCGCTGTGATGGGTTTGATAGACGCGAGACAACATTTGATGGACGCTAGTTTCATTGTAATGGACGTGAAATCAATTTTGTTGGACGTAAAATTTATTTTGATGGACGTTGCTAGCAAATTTGACGGACGTGAATTTAACGGCCATTGTTTACCGTCGAAAAAGACCCGCAAAAATCGGCAATGGTTATCTCCAAATGTTGATATGTGGGCAAAGCGGCAACGGTATTTCCGTACAAGCCAGCAAATTTCTAAAACGGTGATTATACCTTGGTGGTAATCGTTAATGGACTGGCAATACCGTGTATTTGTGGATGCGTTGGCGGAAGGCTGTACTACTTTCTGACTCAATCTATCACTACACCGACAGAGACACAATCGTCGTAATCGACGACGACACGTTCTTTTATTGGCAACACTAGCCGCTTCGAACTCAGGACTCCTGCTTGCAACGTGCTCCAAAGTGGTTCAACATCAATTTGTCTCATGAAATAAAATAATGTTGAGAATACTCAGTTGTACAATGATGAATCACCGCAATGATGAAACTGCAAAGTGTTGGAATGCAGGTCAACCAAAGCCAATGCATGTCAACCAACGCATTTGCATGAATACTACAGAATTGCTTGTAACACCCACTCTGTTTTAAATAAATTTCATATCAACACACCCACGACGTTAATTGGAGACATGCGCTGAGACTCGTTTGCAGAAGTTTTGTTTTATTTTCTGTGGTGATGCTATGTGGAGGGGGGGGGGGAGCATAGGCTTTTCGGTGTGTCTTTTTGTATTTTTTGTATTTTCAAAAACGTTTTGCTCTCGCAACCCAACACGAACAATCCGAAACATGCACAAAACGCGCACACAAAGAAGACCATGAACCGATGCAAGGGGGGGGGGAGGGGGGCTGGAGAGAATGGGAGAACCCGAAAATAGTTTATCGCCCAGAGGCCCCCAAAGGTCGAGTAGCTCAATGACCAATGGGGGTTGGGGGCGAGAATAGGCAGAGATTGTTGCTATATCTGAGAAACCTTTCATCTCTTTTGTCGTTTGTCATTCATCATCAAAAACGTGCTCAGAAGTGATTCAGTATCAATATTTTCATGTCCTCAGTAGTGACTCATCATCAATACAATGTGTCATAAAACCATGCTGTGAATGCTCAGTTTAAAAACAACAATGACGAATCTGTAAAGTGTTGCAGCAAAAGCCAAAGGAAGTCAACCAATGCAACCAATGCACTTCTGCAATACAGGAAAACATTTCACCTTTTTTGTTGTAACGCTTTATTCTTGCGTCATTACATCTCCAGTCATTATGTACATTCGATAGTAAAAATTAGGCACTATACCATCTTGAGCAGACACACCATAAATCCCATATAGGCAGTGGGCTAATTGTTTTAATCAGCCCTTCAGAGTCAGCTAATAATAATTGGCTTTTTTGTAATTTGCATGGTTGCTCACATATGTTCATGCACCTTGATCTGCAGGCGCAAAGCCTTTGGACCCGGTCTAAGCTAGGATCGAGGTCCGACGGTTCCGATTCCATTCCAGCGCGCCGTGGGCGGGCGGTTTTCGGCGGGCTTGGGCTTGTGTCTTCCTTACGTCGTCTTTTTTTGGCAAAGCACAATTGTTGCGTCCGCGTCCGCTGCGTCCGAAACCTAAGTGAAGCCTAAGCCTAAGCGAAGCATAAGCCTAAGCCAAATCAAAGCCAAAGCATAAGCCTAAGCAAAGTCTGGACTAAGCCTAAGCAAAGCCTAAAATTAAGAAAGTTTTCATCGGACGCAGCAGCGGATGCGGACGCATCAATTGTTTTCAGCCGTTTTTTTTTTGGGGAAATCCAAGTTCATTGGGCCATTGGACCGCGCAAAACGCACAACAATATTTCATTTATTACGTTTAATGCGTCGACGATCAGTGCTCAACGCCAAGAAAAACTAAAACAACGCACCACTAAAACGCTAACACATACACGCGCATGCGTGCGTGCGCCCACTCGCGAGTCCGTGCGTGCGTGCGTGCGTGCGTGCGTGCGTGCGTGCGTGCGTGCGTGCGTGTGTGCGTGCGTGCATGAGTGCTCGTGCGTGCGTGGGTGCGTCCGTGTGTGTGTGCGTGCATGCGTGCGTGCATGCGTGCGTGCGATCGAGCGTGCGCGTGCGTGCATCACGTGTCCATGTCCATGTGCATGCGTGTGCGTGCGAGCGTGCGCGCATGCGTGCGTGCGTGCGTGCGTGCGTGCGTGCGTGCGTGCGTGCGTGCGTGCGTGCGTGCGTGCGTGCGTGCGTGCCAGTGCGTGCGCGCCCATGTCCATGTGCGTGTGCGGGCGTGCGTGTGTGCTTGCGTGCGTGCTTGCGTGCGTGCGTGCTTGCGTGCGTGCGCGTGCGTGCGTGTGCGTGCGTGCGCGTGTCCATGTCCATGTGCGTGCATGCGTGCGCGCGCGCGCGTGCGTGCGTGCGTGCGTGCATGAGCGTGTAATACAAGTTTTTATAGCGCTAACACCTGTAAAACAAAGTAAAAAATAATAAAAAGTTTACAAAACAAAAAAGTTATAAACAAAAAAGTTACAAGTATTTTTATGGCAGAGGTTTGATCCCAGGACCTCCAGAAAAGTAACGGACATCATAACCACTACACCATTGATCAGTACAGAACTGTTTTCTAAACACTTCTGATAAGTCAGAAGCACGCATAAACTGTGCTGTATTATCATATAATTTATTTATATTTGCATAACGCATGGATTACGATAGCTTCAGTAGTGCCACTCTTATTTTGATGGTAAAATGTGCCAAGCAAGCTTCATACAAAATTTCAGCTCAAGCTGCATTGCAGACAGAACCCACATACAGTCATACTACTGTAGAAAAGGATAATGCTATATCTTGTCATTACTGTAGCAGATTGGAAAACGAATGCCAGATTCGTGATCACCACGGTCGGTTACATACATCCCAAGCAGATTTGACACTGAATTCTCAAATTCGATCAAACGCAATTTGCATATTCAATGCGTCGTATCTCGCGATTACGGTACCGCACCGGAAAACGGATGTGATATTCGTGATCAGCTCGGTCGATTACATATATCCCAAGCAGAATTGACACTGAATTCTCAAATTCGATCAAACACGTATGCGAAATTTGCATAACTCACGGATTACGGTAGCTATCGCAAATCCGGCCCTTAAATGACGGTGAAGTTTCCCACGGCAGCTTCATACAAAATTTCAGCTCAATCCATCCAGCACAACTCTCTGCGCTGCGTTGCACACACACAGACAGACATTGTGCTTTAGTAATATAGATGTAAGTAATACTGTAGCTTAAACCATTCAGTGCTCTCCTAAGGGGATGGCGTTTAACTTAACTAGGTAATATTCTGCATTTTGTGCTTTGGGCAATGTTTCGGGCAAAGTGTATGCGCTGCTATGCATTTTCTATGATAATTTGTCAGTTACCTACCATCATATGGCAATCGGGACGTTTTCGTGGAAGGGTTAGCAAATCTCCGACGACCTTTGCTCTACACGAAAGGTGAGAGAATCGGCCGCTGTCCTGTGCTCAGCCAGTCCCAGCTCATTCGTCCCTTTGTTGCGCGCATCCAAAAAGAACGCAAGGACGAGAAGCATGCAGCCACATTTCCTTCTGTTCACGGTCTTCTACCTCGGGACAGGTTGGTAGCGCAACTTGTCTCACAGCTTGGTTGGTGACTGTAACATGTGTAACAGGTACAGTGCTTACTGTATAAATATGTTGTTCGTTTCTTTCAGCGGAGGCTAGTCGAAGGCTGGGTTGTTTGAACAAAGATAATGTCGTCTACGGAAGCTTAGAGATTGTGGCGGAGCCAGACATTAGCTCGTGCATGAGTCTGTGCGATGGCAAATTCGTCGGTAAGTCTCCCAGGCCCTCCTGGCATTGGAGAAGGCGTTAAAGGACGCACATTTGTCGCAGCTGTCTCTTGGACCAAGTGTTATTGTCGCGCCCAGTTCCACGAGCACTTGCTTGTCGACGAGAAGTTCTGCATGTACGAGTGCAACGATGGCCGTTGCGGGGGCAGAGCCGACGGCACTTTCTACAGGTCCATCTTCGCTAGAGCGGCCCCGCAGGGTCAGTGAACAGTCGGACGTTTCGATTTGTATTTTTCTTATTGAAAAGTTGAGGAAAAATTGGCGCATGGCGCGATGGGGATTAAACCCACGTCTCTGGATTACCGGTCCAGTGTGCTACCGCTAAACCACACGTGGGCGCCAACTCCTCCACAATATTCTACCATGAGAAGGCAAAGAGATGTTTGCCCATGTACAGTAGTATGCACATTCACCCATAGACTGCTCGGAAGAAACTGGTCTTGGAATAGAAGTGTTCTGTGTTGGGTTGTTGACATTTTCTGACCAACATCCACCCCCCCCCCCCCCCACCGTTGGTGCTCGCGAAGCGCACTCGACGGACGTACAGAGTACGCTGCCAACATGATGTGCACCATACATTGTACATCTTTTAGAGGTGGAAACGACGGCGCTGAGCACCTTCGTCGTCACCCAGATGGGTATGTTTACACTGTACAAAGAACTTAGGGTAGTACAATGTAACTTGGCTTGTAATGTGTGCACTATACAATACTAGCAGTGCAACAGATCTATACAAGTGTTTGACCAGAGTGGTGATATGTTTGGCGCGTTCGTGCACCACGCACTGCGCGTGCGTGCTAGCCGAATGGTGCGAGCACGAGTGCCTGCCAGTGCGTGCGTGCGTGGTGAGCGGTATTATCCGATGCTTTCCCATTCAATCAATCACGACACTGACCGAGGCGCAATCGTTGCAATAGGCTAGGCACGTCCTTTCACTGGCAACACAGATACACCTACTTGCACCTACTGTAGCGAATCGGCGCCGACCGTTCGCCACTCTATTCTAAAGGGTGAGGATAGCATCAACCTTTGTTCGTCACGCCCAAACAGGCGGCGGCAACAACGCGCTAAGAAGGTTGGCTCGCGGCAATCGCAACAAAAAAAAAAAGGCAGACAGCGGGAGCTGCGCGTCGAATGGGGACGGTAGCTCCAGGGGCGGGAGGTTGGGAAATGAATGAGCAGGATTGCAAGGGATGGTGTCACGACTCACGAACATGCAGAGCCGATTGCGTACAAGCAAGAGTCGGCTAACAAGTAACAAAAAGTAGATCTGCAGACGAGACCTGAGATCATTTGGTGAACTGACCAGGACTTACATAGGAGTCGTTTGTGGCTAGCGATCGCAACAACAAAAACACGGCAAACAGAGAGCTGTGCAGCGAATAAGATTACCGTAAACCCAATAATTAGGCAACTGGTGGCAATTGAGTCGTATAGGAAAGGGTGTAATTGTAGGGGGGGGGGGGCTAAGGTGTGGAGCTTTGTTGCCTTGTGGAAGCGTTTTTTCGCCGCGCTTCAGTGCGGCGAGTTCATATACAGACGATAAATTTCGTAATGGTCTGTCCGTTCGTCCGTCCTTCCATCCATTACCGACTGGCATACCTGTAACTGGGGGGGGGGGGTTTGGGGGCTCCGCAGAATTTTTCCAACTCCCCCCCCCCCCAACCCTCCTCATCCCCAGAATTTTCCCCAGGGATTTCACTCAGTCTAAAACGATAAAAGTGAGTAAATGTTGGTGTATTTCAGTGCTTTTCAGTGTTATATGACCATGAAACAGCTAAATAACACTGTTTAGACCCTATTTATACACATTTTTGACCAAAAAGTACCAGTATAACTCAAAAAATGGCCGGCTATCCCCACTTTTTGCTCCAGACACCTCCCCCCCAGAATTTGGCCATTTACTCCCCCCCCCCACTCTTCCAGACCCAGTTACAGGTGTGCCAACCGGTTCTCCTTTATGGCTTGATGGATCGGACCGAAATTTTTTTTTGAGCATTTTTAGGACCAATTTGGAGACACACCTTTTTAGATTTATTCTAAAAATTTTTAAAAAAAAAGTTAAAAAAAAAACATTTAATATTTCTGTGTTCTTGAGCAAAATTTCTGTGAAAACCCATGCTTAAGGATAGGGCCCAATCTGTGAGAAAAATTTCTGTGTCTGGGAGCAAAATTTCTGTGTCTGGGAGCAAAATTTCTGGGCCAAATCTGGGAAAACGCATTGTTAAGGATAGGACTAGGATGCGTCCCAATCTGGGACGAAATTTCTGGGTCCAGGAGCAAAATTTCTGGGTCAATTTTAAAAATTACCGCCGCGTTATTTTCCAAAGCTAGTGCTATGCTAGTGCGTGCGCCAGTACGCACGTCGGTCCCGCCACCCATCCCCTACGCTGGCTAGGCACTAGGCAGTGCCAGTGGACGCCTTTACCCCCCCCCCCCCTCTCCCGTTTTAGAGCCGCGGTAAGGGGCAGCGTTAGAAAATGCGTGCGTGCAATTGCCGCAGCGTGCAATTCTCACTTCAATTGCGCACCATGTTTCTGTGTGCGCACGCACTGTGACCCCAGGCAAACCGTGACTGGTCTGTAGGATGGGCTGCTTGACTGATGATGCTGACTCAGATTCTGGCTTTTTGTGCATTTGCAATGCGCACTTTTGTCTTTTCTGACAAAAGCAAGGTGCTGTAGCGCTTTGCAATGCAACAACAGTGCATTTTGCAATGCAACAAAGGAGACAATAATGGGGCGTCGTATCATTGAGGCTTGTGCGGCGATTTCACCGATTCCAAAGGAATCGCCACTGCTAAACAAATCCAGGAAGTGTACACTGTCCAATCCGTGACCTGAAATGACCAGGCCTGAAACAATTAGACCTAAACAACAAACACTGAAACGTGACCCTGGTAACTAACTAAGTTGCAAAATTTTGGCAAATAACTAACTAAGAACTAACTAGGATAAAATAATTGGCCAATAAGTAACTAGATAACTAGACCTGACACAGACCTGACCCTGACAGTACAAAACACATTACAAATTACAGTACAACTTTCTGTTGGTGGGGGAGGGGGGCGCACAAACCTGGGTGGTTGGAGGGTGGGTGGGTAGGGTCAAACCCACCACAGGGTCCTCTCCAGGGGGGTGCATACATGTAACCGGGTTTTTTTAAGTGGGGGGAGGGTTGGAGAGAATTCTGGGGGGGTGTGGGTGGGGGTAAGCAGATTTGAAGGGGGAGGGGGTGTCAGAGGGTTAAAAATTTTACTTAAATAGTGTAAAAAAGAAGCACTTTTTGGTCAAAAATGGGTTAAAATAGGCTATAAATAGCGTTATTTAGCTGTTTTAGGGTAAAAAAAAAACACTGAAAAAGATGAAAAATGCACTGCTTTTTTATAATTGTAGACAAGTTGGAAAACTTCAGAAAAATTCTGTGGGGGGGGGGGGGAGTTCAAGTTCAAAGTTTTTATTGATGAACTGGCCGACACAGTCTGCAGACGCAGAGCCGTAAACCGAGTACAAGTACACGGGGACGTCCATCACAAGTAAGGTACACAATTTACAAACAGAAAACCGACGACACGTTCACACGGGCAGACAGAGGACTGATAGGGTGAGAGCACCGAGGGTGAGAGCGTTTACCGAATGTGAGTGGCGTGTGTGGCGATGGAATCGAGGAATTCATCGGACGACACGTATTTAGTGTAGGCGGCGAGACTGCTATTTACAACTGAGTCGGGCAGTGCGTTCCAGAGTTTACTTGTTGAGTAAAGAAAAGCGGAACTAGTGCTGGCCTTGGTCATTGGGAATTCTACTTGCTTGTTATGTACACTGCGTCTGTTGGATCTTCTGGCGGTGTTGCGAGGGAAGAGACCAGTGTACAGGGGGGAGTAGAACAGTTTGTAAAACAGTCGCATCCTGAGGGTGAGGACACGCTTCCAAAGTGGTCTGAGGCTCAGTCTGGTTAGCAGAGAGGGGGGATAGGGCGAGAGAAAGTCGTTGGCGAGGAGGCGCAGCATCATCCTATGTACACGTTCTAGGTTTTCGCGAGAGTATTTGGCAGCAGGATACCAGACGGCTATGGCGTAGAGAAGCGTGGGCAAAATGCACGTGGTGTAGACGCGCTTTAGCACGTAGTTGGGGGCATGGTTTCGAAAGTTGCGATTTAGGGCGCCGATTGCACTTTTCGCCTTTTTGACTGCTGCCTGGCAGTGGGGAACAAACTTGAGATGTTCGTCAACAGTGACGCCTAGGTAGCGATACTGGGCAACGCGCTCGAGGGCCTGGCCTGAGAGGTGTATGCTGGGCATGCTGGTCGGCCTGTTGCTGTAGGAGAGCAGCAGCGTCTTGCACTTGGCCGGCTGGAAGTAGAGCATGCAGCTGCCGCGGACGACTTTCTCAATGGCGTCGACGTCGCCCTGGAAGCTGGCAAAGTCCTCCTGCTTGGGCACGGGCTTGTAGAGGAGCATGTTGTCGGCGAAGAGCACCAGCTGGCAGCCAGCCGAGAGAGCGACCTCCTTGAGTCTGTCCACGTAGCAAAGAAAGAGCAGCGGGCCCAGACAGCTGCCTTGCGGCACGCCCGAGACCGCGCTCTGGCGCTCTGAGAAGGCGCCGTTGGCGCTGACGCGGTACGTCCTCGAGCGGAGATAGTCAGCGAGCCAGGCGGCCAAGTGATGGGGCACGCCGAAGTCGAGCACGAGGCAGCGCAACAGCTCGGCGTGTACGCAACTATCGAACGCCTTCTTGACATCAAAGAAGACGCAGGCCACACGCTGGTGCCGGTCGACGAGTGTGGCCAGATGGTGACTGACCAACGCCAGACAGTCCTCAGAGCCGCGGCCTTCGCGGAAGCCAAACTGACAGTTCGCTAGCTGCGGCTCAACAAGCGGCCGCAGGCGGCTGATCATAAGCTTTTCGAGCAGCTTAGAGACGATGGGCAGCAGGGAGATTGGCCTGTAGTCTGATGGGCAATCTGGACGCGTGACCTTTGGGATGGGCGTGACGATGGCGTCCTTCCAGCAGCTCGGCACAGTGCCCTCCCTGACGGATCTGTTGAAGAGGTGCGTCAGGGAAGGCGCCAGCAAGTCGGCAGTCGCCTTGAGGAAGATAGCGGGGATGTCGTCCGGACCAGTAGACTTGGTGGTCTTAAGGTGAGCCAGACCATACTCGACGGCCGCCACCGAGAACTCGATCTCGGACCGTTCGGGCACGAGCAGAGGCGCCGCCACTTCCGCCCTGTCCCAGACGCTGTCGAACTGCTTGGCCAGGGCCTCGCAGGGCTCCACACTTGGTTGACCGTCAGTCGGGCGGAAGCAGATTGGCTCTAGCTTGCCTCGAGAGCCAGACAGTAGGCGGTACGTCCTCCAGAACTGTCTGATGTTTGCACAGTCCGAGAATGCGCGCCCAATGGTGGCCTTTTTGGCGACGATAATCTCCTTCTTGCACATGCGCCGCAGTCTCGAGTATGCGGAGTAGGCGGCTGGGTCATCGGGATTGAGCTTGTGCTCCTTCCAGGCTCTGCTCTTGTCCCTGAGCAGTTTGCTGATGCGCACAGACATCCAAGCGGGCGCCTCAGTGCGTCGGCATGGACGCTTGTGGGGCACTGCAGTGCGGATCACCTGCTGCACGCAACTGGACCACAGCAGAGCAGCCTCCTCCACAGTGCGGGGTGCTACAGCGCTCTGCAGCAGGCTGCAGCGTGACAACTCACTGCGGACGAGCGCCCAGTTGGCCTTGGAGAATACCGGCCGCAGCCGTGGCAAAACCGGCGCAGGGCGCGGTGCTTTGTTGATCTTGAGCACGAGGTTGACGACAGCGTGTTCTTTCTCAATTGGCGCCGACAACTCGCAGGGTCGCCGGAGCCCAACGGCTCGGCCAGTAAAAGCCAAATCAATTGTCCTGGTCCTGTGCGTCGCCGCGCGCACCTGCTGCGTCAGTCCCAGGGCTGTGGCCACGTCCTCGAGCGGCTTGTATTCCGCCGCCTCAAAGTCGAGGTTGAAATCGCCGGTCACAACCAGCCTGTCCTGCGCCTTCTGGAGCAGTAGGTACTCGAGGAGCTGGTCGCAGAACAGCTGGGCGCTCTCTCGCGGAGGCTTGTAGCAGGAGACGATGGTCAAGTGGCCAGTTGGCAGAGTCAGTTGCACAGCCAGCAGCTCCGAATCCGGTCGCGTGGCACTGGATGAGGCGTGGAGCTCTGACTTGGCAAATATGGCCACCCCGCCACCATTGCTCGATCGGTCTCTGCGGTGAAGGCTGTAGCCGGTACAGCCGACCTCGCAGTCAGAGATGTTTGAGTCAAGCTTGGTTTCCTGCACCAGCAGAGCGTCTAGAGACGCAGCAACCAGGAGGGCGCGGACGAGGTCCATTTTGGAGCGCAGGCCATTCACGTTTGCGCTAGCCACTCTCAGGCCAGCCATTTCCAACAGTGGTCCCAGCAGCAAGAGACAGAGACAGAGACAGAGACACAGACGCAGACGTGAAACGAGACGTGAGTCAGAGAGGCACAGCCAAAGGCGATAATTGTCACTTGTTGCCGTAGACTGGCGTCTCCATTAGGCGGGGGGAGCTTATCGGTCCATGAGATCTCTTACTTTTTTTCATTCACCAGCGAGCAGACAGCAGGAGCAGACAGGAGGGTTGGGTGGGGACTGGGGAGGGGTAAACTTCGAAGTGGGTGGGTGGTAACCCCCAACCCCACCCCAGTTACATGTATGGGGGGTCCCCTCCGAGTTACAGGTATGGCTGAACTGAGGCCCATAGCTAAAAGGACCACATATAAGAGCATCATTCCTAAAAGGACCAAACCTAAAAGGGGCCAGACTTAGTAGTATCAGACCTGAAGCAATCAGACCTAAAACAATCCGACCCAAAACAACAAAACACTGAAACGTGACCCTGGTAACTAACTACCGTAAATCCCCCAATAAACGCCCTGGACGTTCATTTTTTCAACCCACCCTCCAACCTGGGCGTTCATTGGAGGGGGGGGCGTTCATTGGAGGGGGGGGGGCGTTCATAAACTCAACTACTAAATGGCGTTGCAACAATGCTGTGCAGACCCAATAATCGTTAGTTAAACATGAAAATTGCACAGTTATCGGTGCAAATCGCCTTCTGCAGCGGCTAAACAATAGTTGTTCTAGTGCGTACAGGCAATATACAGTACCAAACGTAGAATACCGCGTGACAATACCTGTTTTGACAAGCATTTCTTTGCATAACTGTGTTCTAAAGCACGCCCCTGTGCGTTCATTGGAGAGTGGGCGTTCATTTTTTCAACCTACCCTCTACCATGGGCGTTCATTGGAAGGGGGGCGTTCTTTGAAGGATTTACGGTAAGTTGCAAAATTTTGGCCAATAACTAACTAAGAACCAACTAGGATTAAATAATTGGCCAATAAGTAACTAGATAACTAACTAGAATAAAAATTTTGCCAATAACTAACTAGATTACTAAGATAGAAATTACCCCTGTTGCGATCACTGCTTAGTGTCGTACCTAGATGGTTTCAGGCGCACCTACCTACCCTAGGCACCACTACGTACGTTGCTGCGCTATCCCAAAACTCAGCCGCGATGCGGGACGCCAGACCTGTGTCCTGGCGCACGCACGCGCTTCCTACCTCCAGGAGACGAGGTCTAGGCCGTTTACCTACAGGGGCGGTAGGTCGGCAACTACGGCATGGGCCCCTTCACCTGCGACACGCCTGTACCGGACAGGGACGCCTTACGACTCTCCAACTCCAACGCGAGAGCAAGCTGGTCCAATTCTTCACTAGCTTCTTCACAGACGACACTCGTGGCATGCATGCAAACGGACACAGACCTCTCTCTCTTTGTTGCTGCGCTGCGGCGGCGTGTTTCTCTCAACCCATAGCGTGACGCCACCACGATACTTCCAGGTACCGACACGGGCCACGACGAAAACTCGATGCACAAACATACGCCGCCGGTTGGTCCGGCAGAACAGCGCTGCGGGCTCGACTTTCACACGCGAGTCGTACAGACTGATAGACTCTGCAGACTCGAGTCACACAAGACTGACGCAACACGCCTAGTGGACACGTGAGGAGACAAGATGGCGGTTGGTCAAGCGATAACAGGCGCACACTGCAGTGGACACTGCCTACCACAACACCACAAACAGGAACGCCATAAGGCTATTGCGCGCTATTTGCATATAATGCGTGCGAAGGTGAAGGACGTCGCGATGATCAGGGAAAGGCACCGGAAGGGAAGTAAAGCACGGCGGCACAGGGCGGGGCGCGGATTCACATGGATGTGACATTAGCAAGCAGCCAATTTACCTAGCAATCCGCGTTTTACGTGGCATTCAGTCGATTCACTTTGCAAAACAGAATTTAGTTACTGCTACAAAATATACTTAGCAAACAGAATTAAGGAAAAATTTGCAGGCGCCTGCAAAAAAAGGTGAATATGTGACGCTCTTTTGTTGGAGCCCAGTTTGAAAAAGAGGGGTATCAATTAAGGCATGCCTCATTTGTGTAGCCACTTATGCTTTGCAGCTGATCAACTGCAGTTTGAACAAACCGTGTATAAAAACCGAACCAAACGCAGCAACACGTCACATATTCGGCATTTTTTTGTGTTCGCGTGCATGGAAAGGAGCAGTGGCAATTATAGGACCTAACTGGACTGGAACACCCTGCATTCACATATGCCACATGACTAAACGCCACGTGGTTGCGAGACAGGCAGGAAGGACCCCAGGGTCTTGCACATGGACCACTATGCAGACGTACGCACGCACGCACGCAAGCACGCACGAACGCACGCACGCACGCACGCAAACACGTTGCATAGGAGCAGTGCGTTATTGGGTGAAATGCCAAAAAGGGAATGACGAATGGAGCCAGTACAGCCAGCCAGCCAGTATGTATATACCTACACATCACTAACTGAACTGTAGTGGCAATCCACATCTCACAAATGTTAGCAAGGTGCCGATTATTTATGTAGGAACTTTGGCTGCGCCAGGTCGATGGTAATGACCAGAGATGAAGGGTGTTTTTTTTTTAAATTATCACATTTCTTTTTTGAATAACTTTTGTTTCCTTTGTCGGATTACTTTGAAATTTGGAACACTTATACTCAAGACTTTAGGATTTTGTCTGAAAAAGAATGGTCGAATTCGGTTTAGGATTCCGAGAGTAATGGCGCTCCGAATCAAATGTCTCGTTTTTTGGCAGATCTTACGAACGAAATCGGTCGTATCGTAACTGATCAGTACTGTATGCAAAATTTCAAACGCAAAACTTTGCTTTTGCTTTGCGCCAGTGGCGTAGCCAAGGGGGGGAGGGGGAAGCGTGGCCCCCCCCCCCCGAAATTCTCCGAAGCTAAAATTTTTTAACTTGGTACCCTCTGTTGCAAAAGGGCCAATCTGGGCATTTTTCTCAATTTCAATGCAAATAATAATGAAACCGACACTAAAGAGCCAAATTTTCGCCTGCGGCGCATTGTTTTGCATTAAACATCGTGACAGTTCGTTACCCTACTCTATAAAATTTGCCTGTGGCGCTACTTTGAGCACGGAAATCGACCGTTTTGACAACATTGCTAACGTTTTGGTGTTAATGTAGTCGGACAAACGAGCGCAAGCGTGTAAACAGATTGGATGAGAGAGTGTCTAAAGCTTCCCCAGCCGAAATGGCACAATGTCCAAAAAATTCGACAGGGTCCCCCCTGTTGCAAAATTGAGAATTTGGCCGAAATTGGACTCCCCCCCCCCCCCGAAATCAAGTCCTGGCTACGCCGCTGCTTTGCGCGGGCTCGTCTAATATGGTCGGCGTACAGAATTCTCTAGTGCTGCTCGACTGAAACCTCCCCTCTCCATCCGCCCTCCCCCCCCCCCTCCATTACCCACCCAATGGCCCTCTTCTGGGCCGCCTCAACAGGTTCAATCAAGTCTTACTCTGCGCCTCCACGTGGTGATGCCTGGGCGGGCAGCGTCTCTTTTATGAGGCGACAAAGCGGGGGGGGGCACTGCTAGCGTGATTTTCAAACATCAGCCCAACACAGCACCAGCCCAGCAAGGGTGTTTTTGTTCTCAAAAAGAGACATCTGATTTGGAGCGCCATAACTCTCGGAATTCTCAACCGAATTCGACGATTCTTTTTTCAGACAAAATCCTAAAGTCTTGGGTATATGTGTTCCAAATTGGATTACAATCCGGCAAAGGAAACAAAAGTTATTCAAGAAAGAAATGTGATAATTTAAAAAAAACACCCTATAGATGAGATGTGAAAGGATTGCTGTTGCGTTTTGGGTGAGTGAGATGGCTCACACAAAAAATGCCGAATATGTGACGTGTTGCTGCGTTTGGTTCGGTTTTTATACACGGTTTGTTCAAACTGAAGTTGATCAGCTGCAAAGCATAAGTGGCTACACATAAATGAGGCATGCCTTAATTGATACCCCTCTTTTTCAAACTGGGCTCCAACAAAAGAGCGTCACATATTCACCTTTTTTTGCAGGCGCCTGCAAATTTTTCCTTAATACAGTGTTTTTTCGTAAGACAAACATCGATGTGTAAAACCTATACAGGCGCACACACGCATGCATGCAGGCATGCACGTACACATGCATGCACGCACGCACGCACGCATGCATGACATATGTACATACCATGTATGACATATGTAGCATGTTCGGTAGAATCCCTCGAGTGCAGTAGGAGACACTCATCATATAGAATGTGAGCATGTGGATTAGGTACACATGTATTTTTCATTGACCAAAGTTGTGCACAACTAATTGTCATGCAAATGATACAAAGCAGGATGACCTATCAGCAAATGGCACAGAATGCAGAGAAACAAACAGAAGCCACTGTGGATAATTGCGTGTGCGTGCGTGCGTACGTGCGTGTGCAGTTGTGCTATATTGCTGCATCGTAGCATAGTGATGTAAAGAATCAAAATGATCGCTATAACTAGGCGGTCAACTTTTGTGTTTTAGCCGAAGTGATACGACGTACCCACATCGAGTTTTTTTTTTGTGAAGCAGCCATTTGATGGTGTGCGTGCGTGCGTGCAGATCTGCAGCGCCATATTGGTGCGTCGGAGCTTAGTTGTGTAAGGAATCAAAATGATCTACACGTGGAGGCGGTCATCTTTTGTGTTTTAGCCGAAGTGATCCGAGCTACCAATATCGATATTTATCGATTATCTCGGAAGTGAAAATATTTTGGTGCGTCGGAGCGTGTTGGCTCCAAGGAATGAAATGTTCAACATCAAAGGGCCATCAACTTTAGTGTTGATGTTTAGGCCATCCGACCTAACCACACCGAAATATCGCCAATTCTCGTTATCGGTATAATGGTGGGAGGCATTTTGGTGCATCCAATTTGGTCCACTTGCTAAAACTGGTCAAGATCACGTCTGGGCGATCAACTATCCCCATTATAGCGAAGCTCTGCGATGCACCGTTAAAGAGCCTATAGGGCACGGAACTTTTGGCTGAAATTTTTAATTGCTAATATCTCATTATCAGTGATGAAGTTTTAGGTTCAGTGACTTGGCATAGACTTCCCATAAGAAACTGTTCAAGGAAATCAAAAAAAAAATGGGGGTTAATTGGGCACTTTTTCAAGATTTACTCTTGGTGGAAACCACCCCAAAAAAACGACTATGTCCGAAAAAACGCATAAAATCGGCGATATCTCGAGTTTGGTAGGACGCAGAGACGATTCCTTTGGTACGCAAAATTGCCATCATGGGTCGCTTACACATGCCAAGTTTCATTCCAATTGCCCACGGCACTAGCGAGTGGCGCTCCAAAAACTGGGAGGAGAACACGAAAAAAAAAAGACACTTTTCGGAAACATTTTCGGGCGTACCCCTTTAACGCGCAGCAATACTGCAACGCGCTGTGGCACGTGCGGTCCCCCGATGAGTGCGCTTCTTTTGACCCATAACGCGCCGAAATCGGTTCAGCCAATCAAAAGTTATAGGCGATCAAAAATCCGAATTCTCGCGCGCACAAGTCGTCGCATATTAGGGTTGTACGCTGACGCGTACACCCTGATTAGAATTGCCCATGGCACGAGCGAGTGGCGCTCCAAAAACTGGGAGAAAAACACGAAAAAAAGACGCTTTTCGGGAACATTTTTGGGCGTACCCCCTTAACGCGCAGCAATACTGCAACGCGCTGTGGCACGTACGGTCCCCCGATGAGTGCGCTTCATTTGACCCATAACGCGCCGAAATCGGTTCAGCCAATCAAAAGTTATAGGCGATCAAAAATCCGAATTCTTGCGCGCGCAAGTCGTCACATATTAGGGTTGTACGCTGACGCGTACACCCTGATTAAATTACTTAGCAAAAAAAATTTGCCCCATCAACAGACCTGTAACTGGGGTGGGCTTTAGGGGGCTTTGGGGCCCCCGCTATATTTGCAAAACCCCCCCCCCCCAACCCCCCAGAATTGTCCCCAAGGATTTTCACCATGTCTAAAACCATAAAAGCGAGTAAATGTTGGTGTTTTACAGTGTCTTGCAGTGTTCTATGGCCATAAAACAGCTAAATAACACTATTTAGAGACTATTTATACCCATTTTTTTTACCAAAGTACCAGTATAACTAAAAAAATGGCCAGCTACCCCCCCCCCACTTTGTGCTCCAGACACCCCCCCCCCCCCTAGAATTCGCCCATTGACTCCCCCCCACTCTTCCAGACCTGGTTACAGGTATGCCCATCAAATAATATCTTTAGGTTGCTGATCTAACTTAAGATTTAAAGATGTACCATTCCAATAGTGCCTCTGGGCACTATTCTTTTAACCTCTTCTTACTCGGGGCACTATTGGAGGGGTGGGGGGGGGGGAGGGGCTTCTATTCTACTTTTAACCTAAAAATGTGAGTGGTGATGCTAATTTCGCTGTTAAAACTGCCGATTTTTCGCTGATTTGTATAACTTTTTCAACATTTATTGGTTAATTTACCATTAATAGTTGCTGAAATGTCTATTATGTTAGTAGTACAATAGTGTGTGTACATGACGTAATACCTACCACTTTATTACCACGTAATACATTTTTATCTCCATTCAGATTCTACAAGCACAACAACTACACCCCAAACTTCTGCTCACACTACACTCCCTGCTGCTACACACATCAGTTCGACTAGAATAGATGAATCTACAACTGTGAAAACAACTGCAAATATTCCGAGTTCCAGTTCTGCTACATTGACCACACTCGAGCCAAGTACAAATGAATCTTACCACAGATCAACTGCTACTGGAACAACTACTTCAATGAATGGATCCCAAATCGCTTTGCCAATTACCACCACCCCAATCACCACAAATTCAGCTATGTCAACAACATCTGCAATGACGTTTTATGCATCTGAATTCACAAGTGTGGATCACTCTAATGAAAACGTGACAACTGGTTCAACAAATCCTATCTCCACAGCAATCAAAAATCTGACTGGATCTGGAGCATTGGCAGCATCTAGTGAGATGCCACATAGCACAAGTTCAGTGGTAGATACAACACTGGAATTAGCAACACAGTTAATCAGTACAAGCACACTGACCCATCCAACTGCTGAAGCAGCAACTGCTTCATCAAGCTTAGATTCGCCAGGAACCAAAGTGCAAGATGATTCCAATTTTATTACAAGCACAACAACCAAAGCAGCAGTAAATATGCCAGAAGCAAAGAATCAGTTGTGCAGCAATCCTCAATCAGTATAACCATGCCATCTGCACCAATTTTATCCAACCAACCAACAACTGTGTCAATCAACACAGCTACTGTTGAGACATCAACTGGACACATTACAGAGACACCAATTATCGATTGATTTTCTTGGAAATGGGCCACAAATTTTGTGCCCTATAGGCGCTTTAACGGTACATCGCAGCGCTTCGCTGTAAAGGAGAAAGTTGGTCGCCATGACATGACTTGTGTTACTTTCAACAATTGGACCAAATTGGACGCACCAAAATACCTCCCCCCATTATATCTATAACGGAAATTGGCGATATGTCGATGTGGTTAGGTCGAAGGGCCTAAACATCAATAATAAAGTTGATCGCCCTTCGATGTAGAACATTTCATTCCTTGAAGTCAACACGATCCGACGCACCAAAATATTTTCACTTCCGGGATAATCGATAAATATCGATATGGGTAGGTCGGATCACTTTGGCCAAAACACAAAAGTTGACCGCTTGCACGTGCAGATCATTTTGATTCTTTACACCGCTATGCTCCAACGAACCAATATGGCACTACAGATGTGCACGCACGCACGCACACCAACAAATGGGCTGCTTCGCAAGAAACTTGATGTGGGTAGGTCCGATCACTTTGGCAAAAACACAAGAGTTGACCGCCTAGTCATGGTGATCATTTCCATACTTTACATCACTATGCTCTGACGCAGCAACATAGCACAACTGCATGTGCATGCACGCATGTATGTCTGCTAGGCTGTTGGTACTTTGCTTTACTTCAATTTTGCCTTGTTCGATTCAGTCACAGGTACATTGTGTGTGAACCTATGTCAGTGAACGTCTGTGTGCGTGCGTGCGTGCGTGCGTGCGCGCGTGCGTGCGTGCGCGCGCGCGTGCGTGCGTGCGTGCGTGCGTCATGCGTACGTGCGTGCGTGCAAGCGTGCATGCGGGCGAGCATACGAGCGTGCGTTTGTGTGTGCGCCGTGCGTGCATGCTTGCATGCGTTGAATTACAGAAACCCCTTCATCTTTCGAAAAAACACTGTATTAAGGAAAAATTTGCAGGGGGGCTGCAAAAAAGGAGAATATGTGACACTCTATTGTTGAAGTCCAGTTTGAAAAGAAGTGGTAAAGGAAAAATTTGCAGGTGGCTGCAAAAAAAAGGTGAATATGTGACGCTATTTTGTTAAAGTCCAGTTTGAAAAAGAGGGGTATTAATCAAGGCACGCCTCAAGCCACTTACGCTTTGCAGCTGATCAACTTCAGTTTGAACAAACCGTGTATAAAAACTGAACCAAACGCAGCAACACGTCACATATTTGGCATTTTTTGTGCGAGCCACCCTCATTCAGCCAAAACGCAACAGCAACCCTTTCACATCTCATCTCTCTCTGACAATGCATTGCCATTGGCCATTACCATGGACCTGGCACAGCCAAACTTTCTGGATAAATAATCGGCACCCTGCTAACATTTGTGACATGTAAGTTGCCACTGCAGTTAGTGATGTGTAGGCAATGCATACATACTGTACTGGCTCCATTTGTCATTCCCCTTTTGGCATTTCATACAATGATGACCTACAACGTTTGCATAGTGCAATGCACCACTTTACATCTTGTGCGTGAGTGCGTGAGTGCGTGCGTGCGTGCGTGCGTGCGTGCGTGCGTGTGCGTGTTTGCGTGCGTGCGTGCGTGCCTGCCTGCGTGCGTGCGAGCCTGCGCGTGCATCGTGTTCCATGGGGTCCTTCCTGTCTGTCTCACAACCAAGTGGCATTCTGTCATGCGGCATATGTGAATGCAGTGTGTGTAGGTCCTAATAATTGCCACTGCACCTTCGTATGCACGCGAACACAAAAAATGGCAAATATGTGACGGGTTGCTGCGTTTGGTTCAGTTTGTATACACGGTTTGTTCAAACTGAAGTTGATCAGCTGCAAAGCGTAAGTGGCTTGAGGCGTGCCTTGATTAATACCCCTCTTTTTCAAACTGGACTGTAACAAAATAGCGTCACATATTCACCTTTTTTTTGCAGCCACCTGCAAATTTTTCCTTAATACCACTTCTTTTCAAACTGGACTTCAACAATAGAGTGTCACATATTCTCCTTTTTTTGCAGCCCCCTGCAAATTTTTCTTTAATACAGTGTTTTTTCGAAAGATGAGGGGTTTCTGTAATTCAACACATGCAAGCATGCACGCACGAACGCACGCTCACATGCTTGCACGCACGCTCGCTCACTCGCACGCACGCACGCACGCACGCACGCACGCACGCACGCACGCACGCACGCACGCACGCACGCACGCACGCACGCACGCACGCACAAACGCACACACACGTACACTCACGCAGGTTCACACACAAGGTACCTGTGACTGAATCGAACAAGGCAAAATTGAAGTAAAGCAAAGTGCCAACAGCCTAGCAGACATACATGCATGCATGCACATGCAGTGCTATATTGCTGCATCAGAGCATAGTGATGTAACTCATGGAAATGAAATGACCATGACTAGGCGGTCAACTTTTGTGTTTTTGCCAAAGTGATCGGACCTACCCCCATCAAGTTTCTTGGGAAGCAGCCCATTTGTTGGTGTGCGTGCGTGCGTGCACATCTGTAGTGCCATATTGGTTTGTCGGAGCATAGCGGTGTAAAGAATCAAAATGATCTGCACGTGCAGGCGGTCAACTTTTGTGTGTTGGCCAAAGTGATCCGACCTACCCATATCGATATTTATCGATTATCCCGGAAGTGAAAATATTTTGGTGCGTCGGATCGTGTTGACTTCAAGGAATGAAATGTTCTACATCGAAGGGCGATCAACTTTATTATTGATGTTTAGGCCATCCGACCTAACCACACCGAAGTATTGCCAATTTCCGTTAACGATATAATGGGGGGAGGTATTTTGGTGCGTCCAATTTGGTCCAATTGTTGAAAGTAACACAAGTCATGTCATGGCGACCAACTTTCTCCTTTATAGCAAAGCGCTGCGATGTACCGTTAAAGCGCCTATAGGGCACAAAATTTGTGACCCATTTCCAAGAAAATCAATCGATAATCGGATAAAATCGGCAATATCTCGAGATCGGTACGAAGTACACACAAATCCTTTGGCATGCAACATTGCGATCACTAGCCGGCTACACATACCAAGTTTCATCGCGATAGGCCCTGGCGTTCGCGAGCGGCGCTCCAAAAACCTGGCAGAGAACATGAAAAAAAAAGCCGCAAAATTGGAACATTTTTGGAACTATTGACCCCTTACAGTAAAGCAAGAAAACGCATTATGGCGCATTCGATGCCCCAGAAGAAGGCGGTTCATTTGCGCCATAACGCGTCGAAATCCGTTCAGGCAATCAAAAGTTATAGGCGATCGAAATTTCAAAAACCCGCATTGAGAAGTGGTCACATATTAGGGCTGTACGCTGACGCGTACACCCTGATTAAGAGTCATCTTCTGAAAGAATCATACATCGGGCTGAATGGGTTGACACTTTTTTTTCATCTGATCTCACGGATTTTCTCGATAATTTTTCTGATGAGTCCTCATGTCTAATGATTCACTTTTTATAATTAGACGATATGTCAAATCTGCACCATTTGGGTGGTAAAATTTCGTCAAATTTATGCATGTAAGAGTTATTTGCATATGAACGGCTTTGGGTAGCAGGCACAAAACAATCCCTCCTGGGGTAACTTTAGGCGCTGATTCCGAAAATCATATTCATTTTTTTGAAAAATTATCTTGGTGTTGATTTTTCGCAATTTTAAATTTTGAAACATTTTTTTCTTGAAAAAAATGCATTAGGCCCAGAAAATTTTTTGCATTCATTGGATAGCCCACAGCTCCTGCTACGCTGGAAAAAATATGCCTACTTCAAAAGCTTGGACCTAAAGGCCGAAATCTTGACTTATTTTCATTTTCCTTCAAAATGTGCATTTTCAATACGCATTTTCTCATGTGTCTGTTAATTAAATGTGACAATATAATAATATTTGGAATCACCCATTCATACTGAACGCATAGACATGCAATTCGATATGGTTTGAAAACCATTAGTTTTTCTGTATTTTGCCACCTGAAAAGTTGTGGTTATAAATCACAAAAATGAACACTTTCAAACCATGTCGAATTGCATGTCTATACGTTCAGTATGAATGGGTGATTCCAAATATCATTATATTGTTGCATTTAATTAACAGACACATGAGAAAATGCGTATTGAAAATGCACATTTTGAAGGAAAATGAAAATACGTCAAGATTTCGGCCTTTAGGTCCAAGCTTTTGAAGTAGGCATATTTTTTCCAGCATAGCAGGAGCTGTGGGCTATCCAATGAATGCAAAAAATTTTCTGGGCCTAATGCATTTTTTTCAAGAAAAAAATGTTTCAAAATTTAAAATTGCGAAAAATCAACACCAAAATAATTTTTCAAAAAAATGAATATGATTTTCGGAATAAGCGCCTAAAGTTACCCCAGGAGGGATTGTTTTGTGCCTGCTACCCAAAGCCATTCATATGCAAATCACACTTACATGCATAAATTTGACGAAATTTTACCACCCAAATGGAGCAGATTTGACATATCATCTAATTATAAAAAGTGAATCATTAGACATGAGGACTCATCAGAAAAATTATCGAGAAAATCCGTGAGATCAGATGAAAAAAAAGTGTCAATGCATTCTGCTCGATATACAGAAGATGACTCTTAAGGCATATACCCCACTGATTTCTAGCCACTTCCGCATTGCAGCTGATCAACTCCACTTTGAACAAACCATGTATAAAATCCGAACAAAGCACAGCAACAAGTCACATATTCGGCGATTTTTGTGCGAGCCATCTCACTCAGCCAAGCCAAAATGACGCAAACGTCCATCAACTCATATCTCATCTCTCTCAGACGTTGTCATTGCCCATGTCCATGGACCTGAAACAGCTAAAGTTCCTGCCGAATCAATTGGTCCCCTGCTAAAACTTTTGCAATGTTGGTTGTTGATGATATACAGTTGGTGATGTCGATGTGTAGGCGAGAGGCACATACACGTACTACAATCCTGCTCCATTCCCTTCCGGCATTCCACCCAATGATGAACTGTTCGTATAACATTTGTGTAGTGCCCTAATGCTTGCATGAGTGCTGTGTGCGTGCGTGCGTGCGTGCGTGCGTGCGTGCGTGCGTGCGTGCGTGCGTGCGTGCGTGCGTGCGTGCGTGCGTGCGTGTGTCTGTGCACGTGTACGTGTGTGTGTGCGTGCGTGCATGTGTACGCAAGTGCGTGCGTGCATGCGTATGTGCGTGTGCATGGGGTTCCACAGGGCGTGTGCTAATTTCTCGCACTCAATCTATGTTAATGTCAGTCAGTTCCAGTTGCCGCAATTTTCGCTGCACATTTCCTTCCATTTCAAGCGAACACCGAATATGTGACTTGTTGCTGTGCTTGGTTCGGATTTTATACATGGTTTGTTCAAAGTGGAGTTGATCAGCTGCAATGCGGAAGTGGCTAGAAATCAGTGGGGTATATGCCTTAATACCACTTCTTTTCAAACTGGACTTCAACAATAGAGTGTCACATATTCTCCTTTTTTTGCAGCCCCCCTGCAAATTTTTCCTTGATCAAATTATTCTGTAAATCTGTTACTTGTTCGTGTTGTGATCAAGTCTGGTGAAGCAGCTGGTAAGAAATGAAGCGAAGACGGCAGAGTGCTTCGCGCGAAATTTGGGAGCGAGACGACTTGCGTCAAATTCTGGATGGCTTGCGTTGCCGCGACAATCAGGGTGTACGCGTCAGCCTACAACCCTAATATGTGACCACTTGCGCGCGCGCGATTCCGGATTTTCGATCACCTATAACTTTTGATTGCCTGAACCGATTTCGGCGCGTTATGGCTCAAAAGAAGCGCATTCATCGGGGGACCGTACACGCCACAGCGCGTTGCAGCATTACTGCGCGTAAAGGGGAAACGCCCAAAAATGTTTCCGAGAAGTGTCTTTTTTTTTTTTCGTGTTCTCCTCCCAGTTTTTGGAGCACCACTCGCGAGTGCCGTGGGCAATTGAAATGAAACTCAGCATGTGAAGGCGACCCATGATGGCAATTTTGCGTACCAAAGGAATCGTCTCTGCGTCCTACCAAACTCGAGATATCGCCGATTTTATGCGTTTTTTTTTGACAGAGTCGTTTTTTTGGGGTGGTTTCCACCAAGAGTATATCTCGAAAAAGTGCCCAATTAACCCCCAATTTATTTTTGATTTCCTTGAACAGTTTCTTATGGCAAGTCTATGCCAAGTCACTGAACCTAAAACTTGATCACCGATAATGAGATATTAGTGATTAAAAAATTCAGCCGAAAGTTCCGTGCCCTATAGGCTCTTTAACGGTGCATCACAGAGCTTCGCTATAATGGAGAAAGTTGATTGCCCAGACATGATCTTGACCAGTTTCAACAAGTGGACCAAATTGGACGCACCAAAATGACACCCCCCATTATACCGATAGAGGAAATTGGCGATATTTCGGTGTGGTTAGGTCGGATGGCATAAACATCAATAATAAAGTTGATCACCCTTTGATGGAGAACATTTCATTCCTTGAAGTCAACTCGATCCGACGCACCAGAATATTTTCACTTTTGGGATAATCGATAAATATCGATATGGGTAGGTCAGATCACTTCGGCTAAAACACGAAAGTTGACCGCCTGCACGTGTACATCATTTTGATTCTTTACACTGCTATGCTCCGATGAACCAATATGGCATGCACGCACGCATGCACACCGTCAAATGGACTGCTTTACAAAAGAACTCAATGTGTGTAGGTCGGATTACTCTGGCTAAAACACAAAAGTTAACCGCCGTCACGTGTAGATTATTTTGATTCTTTACATCACTAAGCTACGACACAGCAATATTGCACAACTGCACGCGCACGCACGCACGCACGCACGCAGCACCTATGTATATACAATGTACCGCCATTGCCGTATCATTTGAATACAGCGATTACACCCCCACCAAAAAAAAACATCTCGGCGTCGAGCAGATTCGATCGCGCCATCGTACACGCATAACCGTCAAGCCATTTGCAAGTAATGCGCAGAGCACTTCTTTGTCAGAGTGTACATTGTATCAGGGTGTACGCGTCAGCGTACAACCCTAATATGTGACCACTTGCGCGCGCGCGATTCCGGATATTCGATCGCCTATAACTTTTGATTGCCTGAACCGATTTCGGCGCGTTATGGCTCAAAAGAAGCGCATTCATCGGGGGACCGTACACGCCACAGCGCGTTGCAGTATTACTGCGCGTAAAGGGGAAACGCCCAAAAATGTTTCCGAGAAGTGTCTTTTTTTTTTCGTGTTCTCCTCCCCGTTTTTGGAGCACCACTCGCGAGTGCCGTGGGCAATTGAAATGAAACTCAGCATGTGAAGGCGACCCATGATGGCAATTTTCGTACCAAAGGAATCGTCTCTGCGTCCTACCAAACTCGAGATATCGCCGATTTTATGCGTTTTTTTGGATATAGGCGTTTTTTTGGGGTGGTTTCCACCAAGAGTAAATCTCGAAAAAGTGCCCAATTAACCCCCAATTTTTTTTTGATTTCCTTGAACAGTTTCTTATGGCAAGTCTATGCCAAGTCACTGAACCTAAAACTTGATCACCGATAATGAGATATTAGTGATTAAAAAATTCAGCCGAAAGTTCCGTGCCCTATAGGCTCTTTAACAGTGCATCACAGAGCTTCGCTATAATGGAGAAAGTTGATTGCCCAGACATGGTCTTGACCAGTTTCAACAAGTGGACCAAATTGGACGCACCAAAATGACACCCCCCATTATACCGATAGAGGGAATTGGCGATATTTCGGTGTGGTTAGGTCGGATGGCATAAAGATCAATAATAAAGTTGATCACCCTTTGATGGAGAACATTTCATTCCTTGAAGTCAACTCGATCCGACGCACCAGAATATTTTGACTTTTGGGATAATTGATAAATATCGATATGGGTAGGTCAGATCACTTCGGCTAAAACACGAAAAGTTGACCGCCTGCACGTGTACATCATTTTGATTCTTTACACTGCTATGCTCCGATGAACCAATATGGCACTGCAGACGTGCACGCACGCACGCACACCGTCACATGGACTGATTTACAAAAGAACTCAATGTGTGTAGGTCGGATTACTCTGGCTAAAACACAAAAGTTAACCGCCGTCACGTGTAGATTATTTTGATTCTTTACATCACTAAGCTACGACACAGCAATATTGCACAACTGCACGCGCACGCACGCACGCACGCACGCAGCACCTATGTACAATACAATGTACCGCCATTGCCGTATCATTTGAATACAGCGATTACACCCCCACCAAAAAAAACATCTCGGCGTCGAGCAGATTCGATCGCGCCATCGTACACGCATAACCGTCAAGCCATTTGTCTATGCCAAGTCACTGAACCTAAAACTTGATCACCGATAATGAGATATTAGTGATTAAAAAATTCAGCCGAAAGTTCCGTGCCCTATAGGCTCTTTAACGGTGCATCACAGAGCTTCGCTATAATGGAGAAAGTTGATTGCCCAGACATGATCTTGACCAGTTTCAACAAGTGGACCAAATTGGACGCACCAAAATGACACCCCCCCATTATACCTATAGAGGAAATTGGACGCACCAAAATGACACCCCCCATTATACCGATAGAGGAAATTGGCGATATTTCGGTGTGGTTAGGTCGGATGGCATAAACATCAATAATAAAGTTGATCACCCTTTGATGGAGAACATTTCATTCCTTGAAGTCAACTCGATCCGACGCACCAGAATATTTTCACTTTTGGGATAATCGATA